>CM046787.1:10275012-10396499 GCA_025617405.1 Perca schrenkii
TAATCTAAAACTGGATATCGTGTATACACTTTATTGAATATTAAAGGGTAACTCAGGATTTTCAACCTGGCAGCACCAAAACAAGCTACAATGTAAGTTATTGGACAATTGCTCATCTTCAATTTACGTCCACAAAATGCTTGTTTTACCAATGGCTCAGATTAGTGTTCTAAATATCTGACAACATTGTAGGAATTATCCCAACAGAGGTCCACCTTTTTATTAAAGGAAAAGATCCTTTTTGTTTCACACAAAAACATCCCTAGCCACCGAACTCCATTTAAATAAGCATGACTGCAGTTTTCTTGTTTTTAAATTATGGTTTTCATTCCCAGATTTATTCTTTCTTCTTATGTTTTTGGGTTCATGTTCATGATTCAAATATAATATAATACAGACATTTACTTTTAGGTCCCACTAAGTTCAGTTTGACCCCATAAAGAATGGACTTTCTTTAACAATTTTCATACAGTTTTGGAACCTGCACATCATGATATTGTAGGGATGCAATTTGTGAGGTGCAACAGAACACTATAGATAACTACACAGGATCTAGACTCAGATTTGTCTGTCGTACCTCCTCCTCACACCAGTCATAGACCTTCCACTGAGAAACATTTCTGGCTCTTTGTCTCTTCCACAGCTCCAGAAACAGAGTGGCTGAAAACACACAGAGACAAGCACCAGAGAAGATGACATTAGATTTGTTAGATCAAGTCAGATTAGACACCAGGGTAGGTAACTTTAGATTCGAACTAGGGATGTAACAATATGAGTGTATCGTTACATTCATGATTTTAAGTAGCATTAAAGGGGTGATAGAATACAAAACCGATTTTACCTTGTCATAGTTGAATGGGTGGGTAACTAGGACATACGTAGAACCTCTAAATCCCATTAACACCTCTTTCCTCTGCAAATCTCACAATTTGAAACTGCCTCTGAAAACGGGCAAATCTCAACAAGCCGCCTAGTTGACGTCAACTCGGTAGCTCCTCCTCATTTGGCTTTAGTCTCTCTCTTTGTCACGCCCCAACATTTACAAAGGCTACACAACTGACCTGAGATCAGTTAGTCTTCTGAATCTAGGTCGGGCAGATCTCAGAAATTGTATGCATTGTTCATCTGCTATTTTACCATTACATTCACTTCTGAGACTTTTTTATGCGAGAAATCAACTATGTAGAGGTCAAATATGGGCCATTTTACGAAAATGTATGTCTAATTGCAAATTTTCTCAGACTGTGTGTCGGAGTTCAGTGGCCAGTGCTGCCTGTGTAGCTGCCTCGCCGCCTGGCCTGCCTTCCTTCACAGACCCCGGCCTGCTGTGAGGTAGATTGAGCTCCGTCAGGGCTGGCAGCCCACGGCACTCCATACTAGGGCTGAACGATACATCGAATTTTCATCGTCATCGCGATATGAACTTGCGCGATGAACACATCGCAACAGACAGCCTGACACGATGAATAAACGGGTTTCCTGTTTACAAACATTACAGGGTGCGTGCGCATACCAGTGGCAGAAAGCCAGATTGGTGAGCTGGTCCGATAATGCAAACGCATTTTTGTCTCAGTGCACATTGTCTTATTCCCTTCATTTCGTCATGGCATTTATATAACACATACTATATGGTCTTACAAAGCTAACGTTTTTGACCGATTACAATTTAATCAGTTTTTGTGAACTGGAGAGGTCTCGTTACGAGGAAGCTAGCTATAGCTCTGTTTGCCATTCGTTCCAATGGGGAAACATCGCGGCTAGACTTTGGACATACATTGCATTATTTACACTTTGAATTTTGTCATGGCATTTATATAACACATACTCTATGGTCTTACAAAGCTAACGTTTTTGACCGATTACAATTTAATCATTTTGAAGTGTTACTGTGATATATATGTATGGCTATAATGATCATTTTAGGCTAATGTAATAGCCCGTGTTAGCAGCAGGGTTACTCCTGAGTGTACCCTTATGGTTGGTTTATGCCTTTAAAAAATGGCCAGGATTTCTGGGAAAAGATACGATATGTTAGTTTCAAAACATCACTGCAGGTTGATTGTTTTTAGCAGCAGAGGTTGACTGTGGGCGAGAGGGCGACAACACTGTCTTGGTTAGCTCGCAGAAGCTCTAATGCCACTGTCTCGGCAACGTTAGCTAATGTCCGCTAGCTAATGTAGGCTAGTTAGCACATGGTTGGCTCGTTCATGCTATTTGGCCAATCAGGTGAAGCCCCAGGAAGTGTCAGCTATGCTCAGATTGATTTGTGAGGTGTCTGTCAATTTAGTTGCGACAGTGTGCCATTATAAGATGGCGGAGGAAGGAGAGACGAGTGAGGTAAATGTGGTGGCTGACGAAGACCTTGTGGTGAAAAAGAACAGCACTTCAGCTATATGGAATTATTTTGGATTTAGGAGAGATGACACGTTACAAACACAGGTACTGTGTAAAACATGCCGAACAGTGGTGGCAACTTCAAGAGGAAACACGACCAACCTCCATCATCACCTGCAATACAATCATAAAGACCTACACGAACAATTCAAAACTAGCCAAACAACAAAACCAAAAACATCGAGTAGCAAATCTAAAACTTTGCCATCACTACAACAGCAGTCAATTTCTCAGAGTTTTGCGAGTGTGACTCCTTATGACACAACATCTAAACGCCACAGAGAAATCACAGCGGCCATAACTCGTTATTTGGCGAAGGACATGATGCCTATAAACACAGTGACTAAAGATGGTTTTGTGAGCCTGATAACCAATTTGGACCGAAGATACCAGATTCCATCACGGACTTATTTTTCGCAAGTCGCCATTCCAAAAATGTATGATGAATGCAGGGAGACCGTGGAATCGGAACTGAGTCAAGTTGAACACTACGCGTGTACCACAGATCTTTGGTCCAGTCGAACGACAGAGCCCTACATCAGCCTCACTGTGCACTTTTTGGATCAAGACTTTGAACTGAAAACACGATGTCTACAGACAGCCTACTTCCCCGGACAGCACACCGCAGAAAACATTGCCTGTGGACTAAGTGATGCTTTGGCCAGCTGGCATTTGCGGGAAGAGCAGCTGGTTTGCATCACCACCGACAACGGGGCAAACGTTGTGAAAGCCACAGAACTCAACCACTGGGTCAGACTTCAGTGCTTTGGCCATAGGCTGCATCTTGCCATTGGTAAGTGTAAATGATATGTTCAGCGGTTGTTATAATGTCCTAATCAGCCTGAAGGTGTGTTATACTCTGCAGCGGCTGTTATCAATAAATAACAGACCGCATTCTACATTGGAATTCAACCAAGCCATGTAATAAATGGGACTATTGTAGGCTATTGCAAGTATTATTTTATTATAAACAATAGGAAACCCTGAGCACTTGTAAAATTAAGCATAATAATTTAAGTTGTATTTCCCCACTGCATGGTCAGCATTTATCTTAACAGGGCTAGTGCCTATAGTGCTGGATTATCACTGTGTAAGAATTCTAGTTAATTATGCAGCCTTTGAAATATTACTTTATTACAATAATTATATTATTAGAAAATTTTATTTTATTTAGTTAAATTATTCTTAATTATAAATAATTCAATAATAATTAAATAATTGGCTACAATGTTTACTGGTAGTTTGAATAGTTTGTAACAATTTATTTCTTATCTTCTTTCCAGGAAATGCTGTTAAGGATGACAGCCGCATTGACGGTGCTGCTGGGCTGTGCAAAAAATTGGTGGGACATTTTTCCCACAGCTGGAAGCAGAAGATGGCACTGAAAAAATCACAACAGGAGCACAACCTCCCTGAGCACTCACTCATCACAGAATGTCCAACTAGGTGGGGCTCAAGGCAAAAGATGATTGAGAGGGTCTTGGAGCAGCGGCGGGCCATTTCTGATGTCCTATCAGCAGACCGGAAAACACGGCATCTGGTTCCCTCCTGGCAGGACCTGGATGTACTGGAGTCTGTAAACCTGGCATTACACCCTTTGCAGGAATTTACTGATGCTCTTTCCGGGGAAATCTATGTCAGTGTTTCATATGTGAAACCCGTCCTTCATCTTCTAAAGACATCGGTTCTTGGAGAAAAGGAAGATGACACAGATTTAACCAAGACCATTAAAGTGAAAATCCTGGATTACATGAATACAAAGTATGATGACCCAGGAACACAAGAACTCCTGGACATCGCATCCTTCATGGACCCCAGGTTCAAGGTCACCTACATCAGCAGTGAAAAAGTTGAGGACATCAAGAGCAGGATCATGTCAGAAATGAAAGTCTCAGCACAGAAAGAGGGGACACATTCTGAGAACACAGAGGCCCAGACCATGGAGCCACCCAGCGAAAAAAAGACAAAGCGATCATTGGGCAGTTTGCTCAAAACAAGTCCAAGCCCCACTCCAACAGCATCTTTCATGCATCTGGAGCAAGCTGTTGAAGCTGAACTTAACAGCTACTTGTTCTCCCCCACCATTCACAGTGAAGCAGACCCTTTGGCCTGGTGGAAACTCCACCAGGTCACCTACCCTAAGCTGACCAAACTTGCTCGGAAGTATCTTTGTATACCTGCGACTAGTTCTCCCTCCGAGAGGCTCTTCAGCACTTCAGGGAATGTGGTAACATGTCAGCGTACATGTTTGAAACCTAGCAAAGTTAACATGCTGGTTTTCTTGGCCAAGAACTTGCCCTAAAGAGATAACCAAGGCAGTAACTTGTCCTAAAGGGCAGAAATTTTTTTGCTGGTTTTATGAGCCATACAGTTATTTTAAATTTCCATTTTTATTTGCATTTATTTATTTGAGCATAACAGTTATTTTCCCCACATTTGTTTTGTTCAAAGAGAGATGTTTTTGTTGAGTTTACAAGAAAATATTTTAAAAGGAGGAGGGGAAATTGAATGTTAATTTCTTATGTTATGTTCTTATGTTCTTTCTTATGTGTAATTTGTTCAATAAAAGCATGTCAAAAATTATTCATTTGATTTCTTTATTCAGTGGGAATGGGAATAGCCTATTCAATGTTTAGGTTCGCAAAGAACCTATTAAAGCACTAAGACATGGGAACAGTATAGCTAACATTCACATTTAAATATTTATCGCAAGTCATATCGTCATCGCAATATTAAACAATGTTATCGCACATCGCAGCTTTTCCTCATATCGTGCAGCCCTACTCCATACCCATGCAAAGTCACAATTTTGTGGGTTAATGGACTACCAAACGCCGCTGCCTGGACAGAGCTCCAGGGCCTCCAGCTCCCCTCTTCCTGCTAAATGCCCCGTGTGTGTGAGTGAGAGCGTGGTCAGCGAGCTTGTTACGCCAGCAATCTCTTACCACAGGTTCCAGTTAATCTTATAATGTGTGTAATTATAATGCCTTGGGGTAGAGGTTCTATAAGTGCCGTGATGAAATTCAAACTGTAAATATAGCTACTATAGTTATGCCGAAAGTGTAGCTTACTAGCAGCGATATTTTCCCATTGTAATGAATGGGACATATAGCTAGCTAGCTGCTCCTCCAAAACCACCAAAACGCCTGACGTTCATAAAAATGCCTTACACTGAAAACGGACACAACGTTAGCTTTGTAAGACCTTGGGGTAGCTGTGATATAAGTGCCGTGACGAAATTCAAACTGTAAATATATTATAGTTATGCTGGCAGCCGGCCGCGGAGCCCCGTAGTGCAGTAATCCACAAAGGGTGACTTTACCCTGGGCATGGAGCCCAGCAGGCTGCTGCTTTCTCGTCAGACTGTGTGGAGCTCCTAAAGTCCGACACGTCTTTCCAAATTTGCAATTAGCCATATATTTTCGTAAAACGGCCCATATTTGAGCTTTATATAGTTGATTTCTCGCATAAAAAAGTCTCAGAAGTAAATTTGGTAATGAAACATTGCAGTGTTTGGAATATGAGATTCTGTCGCGTCTCTAATGTGTGTGTTTGGGGGATTCGCTCAACCAATCAGCGCGCGTCTCTAATATGTGTGTATAGGGGATTCGCTCAACTAATCAGCGCGTAGCTCATCTAAATATTCGTGACCATACCATATTTGGAAGAAAAGCTCTTGTTACAAATAGGGCCAAAACACAGGGATGCATAAGCGCAAATAAAATATCAACCAGGCCATTTTCAGCCCAACCAATGTTACATACCCCATTAGGAGACCATAAGGAACAGTGTGAAATACCCTATATAATCATTCTATCACCCCTTTAACAGAATGAGTTGCAGATAAATTACTGAAAATGTTACTTTATATAAACAATAAAAAACAACAGATGCGTCCTCTTGTCGAAAGTGCAACTAAAATTGTATTTTATCTTGAATAAAAAAAAATAATAAAAAGATTTTTAAGACAAATCCCACATTAAAATAAATAAATAAATGGAAAGATCTCTTCAGATAAATAAACTAAGAAGATGTAGTGACGTCGGAAGTCAAAGAGCTGTAGATTATGCCCTATGCAATCACGATTTTTATCTTAATCATTCTAACCATTGTTACATCCCTAGTAGAAACCAGTGTAGATCACATTAGATGACAATTCACAATACATCAGATTAATTTAAATCACACTCACCCCAGATTGCCATGAACATAGCAAAAGCCACAGTGCCCTCATTGTCAAACAGGTGGCTGACCTGTATGGATACATACATACATCATATGTCCCATCAAGAGGAAATATTATAAATATAATACCACACAAACACAGATAAATAGCAGTACCAGCTTTTCATTAAACAAGGAATATGTTTGTGTCTAAAGTCCTGACTAACCTCTTCATCACTCAAATACAGTATATGGACTAAATATCTGACAACATTATAGAAATTATCCCAACAGAGGTCCACCTTTTTATTAAAGGAAAAGATCCTTTTTGTTTCACACAAAAACATCCCTAGCCACCGAATTCCATTTAAATAAACAGTAATTTTGTCATCGCAAAATACACTGTAGTAGATGGTAAACACAAAGCACTGTTAGCAAACTGCTCCAAGCTGCTTGTAGTCCAGCCTTTACTTCCGTGACGAGCATGAGTCACTTTGTAACAAACGTTATAATGCTAGCCTAGCTGCTAGCGTGGCACGCCCTCATACTCTGCTTCTGACTGGCTTGTAGTGCTGACCAAGCTACTGCGCATGTGCGACTCCCAACAAAGATGAACAGAAGTGCGTTGCCTCACTCTGTAGCTAAAACAGAGAGCTCAACACACAGGGTGAAAAGAGGAGCTGCAGTAAAACAAAAATATGTTTTTTTTTTTTTTATTAAACCATGTAAACGTATTTTGGTACAACCTCTAAATACAATTATGAACCTGAAAATGACCATAATATGAGATATACTTTAAGACATATTTGCAGCATCCTGCTTGTGTCAGCTGGTTTGTGGTAAATTCCTGTTCCAACATAGTAGCTGTAACTTGGTACTGCAGGCCTGTCCGGCAGCGCCCCCAGCCAACTGTTACCTGAGATAGTGTTACATTTGACAACATTAATATTCTGTTTGAAATCTGAATCTGTAAAACATGAATAAAGCACAAATCCAACCTTTGTGACTGATCCCACTAGGTTGTTTTTTTAATTTGCAGATAGGGTTGTGTTAGAACAAAATTGCATTATTATTTTTCCTGTTTATACTGCACACTAATATTAGGGCTAACTAGCTACTCCACAATACAAGAAAAATGTTGTTCTTTCATTTCTGTTTTTTCTGCACGGATTTTAGCTGATGAGCTGAATGGATTTGATGGATGATGAAGCATTATATTTAAAGCGGCACCTCAGGAAGAGCTACAGAGGAGGGACCCATCACCCTGGACAGACAGACAGAAAGATGTTGTGTGTACAGAATAGACCAACATATAACAATTACAGTATAGACAATTAGGATGACAAAATTATTGGCCAAAAGTTTGGACACGCCTTCTCATTCAATGCGTTTCCTTTATTTTCATGACTATTTACATTGTAGATTCTCACTGAAGGCATCAAAACTATGAATGAACACATATGGAATTATGTACTTAAAAAAAGTGTGAAATAACTGAAAACATGTCTTATATTTTAGATTCCTCAAAGTAGCCACCCTTTGCTTTTTTGATAGCGCTGCAAACCCTTGGTGTTCTCTCAATGAGCTTCATGAGGTAGTCACCTGAAATGGTTTTCACTTCCCAGGTGTGCCTTGTCAGGGTTAATTAGTGGAATTTTTTTCCCTCATTAACTGGGTTGGGACCATCAGTTGTGTTGTTCAGAAGTCAGGTTGATACACAGCCCTATTGGACAACTGTTAGAATTCATATTATGGCAAGAACCAATCAGCTAAGTAAAGAGAAATGAGTGGCCATCATTACTTTAACAAATGAAGGTCAGTCAGTCTGGAAAATTGCGAAAACTTTGAATGTGTCCCCAAGTGCAGTCGCAAAAACCATCAAGCGCTACAACGAAACTGGCTCACATGAGGACCGCCCCAGGAAAGGAAGACCAAGAGTCACCTCTGCTGCTGAGGATAAGTTCATCCGAGTCACCAGCCTCAGAAATCGCAAGTTAACAGCAGCTCAGATTAGAGACCAGATGAATGCCACACAGAGTTCAAGCAGCAGACACATCTCTAGAAGAACTGTTAAGAGGAGACTGTGCGAATCAGGCCTTCATGGTCAAATAGCTGCTAGGAAACCACTGCTAAGGAGAGGCAACAAGCAGAAGAGATTTGTTTGGGCCAAGAAACACAAGGAATGGACATTAGACCAGTGGAAACAGGGGCGTCGGACTGGGGGTAAAACCAATACTAATTACCAGGGCCCAAGGGGAGAGAGGGCCCTTGAAAAGTCTGGAATATATTTTATTTTACCTGGATATTTTCATTTCATATTTCAATTTAAAATTTAAATAAAAGTTAGTGTATTGGATGAATAACTTAGTTGATTGACTGACTAAATTTTGTATACAAAAAAGACTAAGGTCTCACCCACCCGTTGCTAATGCGCCAAATGGTTTAGTCTATCTGCACGCATTTTGTTTATGTTAGCTAATTCAGTTGAGCGTATGGTGGAGGGCAAACATCCGCTGTAGAAATGTCTTTCTCAAAGAAAGCCAAATCAGGCTACCAAAAAAGAAAGGAAAGACAGGAGAAGGAGAGAAAACAAAATGAGAGGAAACAATTGGTAACTGACTTCTTTTCAAAGAGAGGTGAGCACAAACTAAAAAAAAAAAATCCATGGTGCTAAGCTGCTTGAATATCTCCGCGACCGTTAGTGCTAAAAACGGACTGAGACAACCCATTGAAAGAACAGAACATACAATTTCAAATGATAATTTGGTTATACATGTAATCTGAGCTAAAGGCTAAATAAATTAGCTACAATAACAATACTGTTTGCATACAACAAACCATTGTAATAGCCTAATTTAAAACATGTTTAATTTTAAATTAATATGCTATAATGTCTATAATTAGCAATAATAGGCTAATCAGTGTCAGGCTTGGTAGCTCATTGGTAGATACATATCATGTCAACATTATAGTTATGTCAGATTTAGTAGAAACATTGTGAAACACGTGGCCCTCAGTTTCAGAAACTGTCACACCAGGGAGTGTAGTAGCAATAGACCCCTCATCCTCGTCTTTGGATTTGAGACAAGGTGAGCTTATATCAAAATTAAAGCAAACCATGTTTAGCCATTTTGACTGAAAGGTGTTAAGTAACACTAACATCTTGTGTGTGTTTTATTATATTAGGTTACAATTAGGATAAGAGGTTAATATCAAATGTATCCTTCATAGAGAAAGATGATAGAGAAGATGTGATTGAGGATGATGGGAGTGAAGACAGCAGGGAGCATGAGTGTTGCTCTGAGCACAGTGTGGAAATGAGAGATGAGGAACTGGAAAGTAGGCAGAGCAGTGCGGACCAGGTTTTGTCAGAGGATCCAGGACTATGGCCAGATAAATAACAGATGATCAGAGAGACACCATAGTATGCAGGCTGGCAAGTAAGGTACAGAGAAAACAAACAAAATGTAGTAGTAACCACAGTAAAGTAGGCTAGAGAATGTTGAAAAAGGAGGTTTGAAATGTGTGTTATCAGGCTACTCTAAGCATTACAGTTAATAGTTATTACCCTATAAAAAACTAGGCCTACAGATTCATGTGTACAGAGGCCCGATTATTTTCTTTTTGAAGGGGGGGGGGTGTTGAGGAACATGGGGGCCCATCAGGACTGCCTATACATAGGGCCCAGGGCCTGATGCTACGCCCCTGAGTGGAATGCTACGCTTTGGTCTGATGAGTCCAAATTTGAGATTTTGGTTCCAACCGACGTGTCTTTGTGCGACGCAGAAAAGGTGAACGGATGGATTCTACATGCCTGGTTCCCACCGTGAAGCATGGAGGAGGAGGTGTGATGGTGTGGGGGTGCTTTGCTGGTTGGGGATTTATTCAAAATTGAAGGCATACTGAACCAGCATGGCAACCACAGCATCCTGCAGCGACATGCCATCCCATCCGGTTTGCGTTTAGTTGGACCATCATTTATTTTTAGGGCTCCAAGCCCGAGGGGGCTGGAGATGTATGTGAACCGTGTTGCCTTGCAACACGCGGTTCAAATACATCTCCAGCCCACTCCAGCCACTAGGTGGCGCTATAATGGTTTTTTGTCATTAACTCCCACAATAGACATCACACATTAGAAATTCTTACATCCACATGTTCCTTGAATCAAGTTGAATTACGTGATATAGGTCATGACCATTTCCGCGCAAAACTTTTTCCGCAAAACCAACTTTTTCGAACTCGTCCTAGGCCGTGCAACCGATCTGCACGAAACCTTGTAGATAGCATCTCCAGATGGACCTGACCAAAACTTGTTCAAAGAATTTTGCTATGTTAAAGTATGCGCATTTGACGACCAAACACATTTTCCTAGCTAGCTACCACACACATATCATATCATATCTTGGCCAAATTAAATGTTATCCGCAAAGGACTTGAGATCCTTGTTCGACATCCCACTGCGATGCTCTGTACCATATTTGGCGAAGGTCGGCATTTAGGGGGCGCTATAAGCAACGTTAATTTGTATTGGCCAATAACTCAATGCATTTAAATGGGAAATTTGATATTGCAATATCTCTGTCAAAGTAAAAGCAATCAACACAAAACTTGTGATGCTCATTCGGAATGCTGCTCTCAGGCTCTGTACCAAATATGGCGAAGATCGGCCATTAGGGGGAGATATAGTCAACATATACCAGTTTGGGCCTTTTAACCCGTTCTGATGTCGAGCATGTTGTATACAATGCCAAACGGCACATCTGATTCATAACCTTATAAGTTATTATTTATAAATTCTCAAAACTTAGGGTCTTTTTGCAGCTAAAAGCTAACAGTGGCCCTTTTCTGCTGATGTTTTTTTTGTCTTCCCTGCCCTTACAAAAGGTTTTGCATCCAGCCTTGAAGTCCAGAGATTTTTCAGGTCTTTGTGAAATCAATCCATACTGTTACATCCAAGATTGATACACTGCGTGTAAGAAATGTAAATAGTTTGCCCTTTGAGTTATGATGTTCTATATGTTTATTTTTGCACTGGATGACTCCAAATATATATATATATAGATGTGTTGCTCGTTCAGCATGCCACTCTGAGGATTTGTACCAAATTTGGCAAAGATCGGGCATTAGGGGGCGCTATAATCAACGTATTTGTTTTGCCCTGTTAATCAATGTTAATGGCATATTTGCAATGGGATTGTGCCACAGACCTTGCAGCTCACACTTCTCAATATTTACTGATGTTTATCTCCTAGCGTTATGTTTTGTTACGCGTCCCCTGGTGTTCTACAATAAACAAACTTCTTAACCCAACTGACAAAGTTTCTACAACCTTCACAGTAGGGCTGGGCGATATGGCCTAAAAATAAAATCCCCGATTTAAAAAAAAAAAAAATCCGATTTAAGATTGAAATCGATTTTTTTCTCCTTCGACTTAAAATCAAAAATCAAAAGTTTTTGTATCTCTGTGGCAAACGCGCGGAGGGGGCCGTTCGGAGCTACGGGAGCCCAGAAGGGAGCGTCGGCGGATGTTAAGGAGAAAATCAATTTTTCATTTCAAAAAATCCACGTTGACTACACATTCGAGTTAATCGATAAAATCGATTTATCGCCCAGCCCTACTTCACAGTGGACAAATGTAACTCTTTTCTAACTTTTTCAATCCAAAATCAACACCATTCATAGGCGCCGATACGATGCTAAGTGGAGAGTCTGTCATAGTGTTGTTGGATTCCCTTAGGGTACAGATTTGATCATTGGCAAATTATCAAAAGATGTTTTATCAATATTAATAAAGTTATGAATATGGTTATTAATAACGTATTATCAAATCGACAAACAATCAAAACGGGGCACCACCCTGCAAGTCAGGGACCAATAATCAAACTGTGGAACAGTCTCATTTCTGTGAAAATCCTTTAAAAGGAAACAAAGGAATGGGTGATTTCGAGCACGGACCTTTTTAGCCAGCAATTATTACAACTAGTACACAAATAAAATAATCACAAGCAACTGCTAATTAAGTATAATAAGATTTATTAACGTCACAATTATGAGTACCTAATCAATAATCCTTCCATAATAAACTTCTATACCTTTTTCAGTATCACAATCCAAAAACAAAGCAAAAACAAAACAGCATGTGTTGTGGACACGTGTCTGTGTGTGTGTGTGTGTGTGTGTGTGTGTGAGAGAGAGAGAGTGAGTGAAGAGGATGGGCGGTGTCGAAATGTAGTTCTAAAACAAAACTACAAACTCCAAAAATGGTTACTCCTGTGAGCTGCACAAAACTATTTAGCCTCAAGAGGGCGGTAGTGGTGCTGGGTGCACGGAGAGGGGCTGAAGAAGCTGAGGTGGGGGTTGCTAGGCAACGCGCACGTTTATACCATATGCTAGGTCACCTATTAGCTCTATACAAACTCCACGTGGTTAAGATAGCAGCGTTAGCTCGGGAGCTACGTGGGTAGCTTATATGTGTGTGTTAGTAAAAGGAACAGAATAAAGGAGGAACAGAAAAGAAACACTCTGATCTTAGATATTGATAACAGCTGATTCATTGCGATTATCTTGCGGACAGTAACTAAACTCTGTGAAAGGAGTGATTTAGCGGGTAGCGATTATAGTTATACCCAGCTACTTAACACAACCTAATCAACGGTATCGTGATCTATTGATACATTCACAGAAAACAAATTAATAATCATATATGGACCATTACATGATTACAATCAGATCACATTAATAGTGAACCCTTTGCTCATTAATAAACAAACCAAAACGCACTAGTTCTAACGTCTGTCCAGAACTGTGTACAGCATTACTGTGCGTTGTTTGTCAGTTAATCTCTTGCCAGAGGTTAACGATCCGTTTCGTCCAGAGCAGGGGACGAGACGTGATCCAGGTCGACAAGAAAGAAACAGAACGCCGTCCTTTTCTTGAATCCAGGCTGATTAAACCCGCTGCAGATGAGGGAATACTCGGCCAGTATTTGCTCGGATCCCCTTTGTATATCAGATAGGGATGTTAACCGATGACCGTTTGACCGGTGGTTGACCGTTTCAACATTAACCGGTCAAAATTATTGTTAGTCGGTTAAAAAAAAAAAATTGATCTCTATATTAGGCAATTATAGATATTGGAATAAACGCTACTACAGTTAGCCATCTCATTCCAGTATTTTTTTTTCTGTGAAGTGAAATAATCCCTCACGCAAAATTTTTCATAAGGCATAAAAAAAAAAATTGTTTGGTTACGGTTTGTTGTCTGTTTATGTCATGGGTCGATAGGGAATTTATTTTATTTTTTATTTTTATTTTTTTCCCAGTGGCAGCAAGGGATAAGTAGGATTTTTTTTTGCCTTTACAGTAGCGATGGATACTCAATATTTTCATGACATAGCCTACCTGTTACTACATGTACAGTTGTCGCTTAATAAATTGAAAACATGTAATTCACTTGCATTTTAAGTAGCCACGTGTATTTGTTTTGGTCTTATAATACAGCCACAGGTTTACCGCTCCAGCGGAGAGGATGGTTCGTTTAGACAGCAGCTACGTTAACAAGAGTTTGTCCAAAAATCAAGACTCGTTGCAAACTAAGAAACAGACTACAAACTGACATCTTTCATTTTAGCTTGTTTGTTAAGTCGCTATTCAGAGTAGAGCTTTGTTTGCACAGCGCGGTGAACAAGAGTGGACAGCGCATGAAGAGCAGACTGAAATATCGGTTTCTACATGTTTAAATTTGCCTGTAGAACAGGTAGGTGGGTATAGATAAATATTGACTCTTTAATCATGGAGGGTTTATTGTAGGCTTCTTACAGTTAACAAGTGTACCGTTAGTTCATCTGCGCCAGCGGAAGTAAATAATGTATAAGCTGTAGCTATCGTTTCCAGCCAGTTACATGTGCTGCGTGAAGTAACGCAGACACCTCGGCTCTGCTGTGTGTGTGTGCTTGGCTGTGTGTGTGTGTGTGTGCGCGCGTGCATCGCTGTTCAGAATCCCGTCTATCTTCCATAATGCAACGCTTGTATCCAAATGAATTGTGTTGTGAAGTTGTCATTAGCTTCACTGCTGTTAGCCACTTCCAATGAGCACCAGGAACTTGCTGTAACGTTAGAGCACTCTAAAGGATGTTTACCTTTCATTTGATCTTGTTTGCTTGCTACGTTGCCATCCTCTTGAACGACATTAAACACAACATATAGTTCATGAGTGGTTTCATCTGCCCTGTTTAACGTGTGGAAGCTCCCCGGCGGCGCTGTAGCGCTGTAGCTGGCCGCCGTGGCCGGTGAGGGCTGGTTGAAGGCGTCGTCCTCACGCTGCTGCTGCCGTAAAACTGAACACGGCAAAGTTAAGTGCCGCTGCAGCGACATCGGGTCCTCTTCCAGCATTGCTGGAGGAAAACGGGCATCTTGCATCGCAAGAGTGCTGTACAATAATGTAATTATAGTTCGCCTTTAACTTTTTATTTGTGTATTTATTTAATTAGTATCATTTCTTCCCCAAGCTCATAAAATAAATTTGGGTCGCACATTAATTGACAGGGTCGGTCGGAAACCGGAACCAAACTATTCATTTTGTTAGGCCTAATCGCCTGTTTTACGCATTCTGAAGGTGCCTGTTTCATCCATTGGTTGTATCCTGTTGCAGTCTATTAGGCAATATTCCGCATAAGATGGGCTTATATTTAAACGCGATCACCTGGCTTGTACCCAAACTATTTCGAAAATAAGGAGCCATTTGTCCTCCGATTACATACAAGTTCCTCTGCGCCGCATTTGCGGGACTTGTTTCACGCTGCAGGGGATTTAAAAAAACGTGACGTGAGTGGAAGGGCGGTGCCGGGGCTGTGTGTCTGTGTGTGTGTCTGTGTGTGTGAGTGTGAGAGAGAGAGATGCGACAGAGTTGAGAAATTGCAGGCGCGGCTCGAAATGGCTGTTATTTCAAATAGCGTAGCATATTTTAAATTAAACGGTTAACCGGTTTCAACCGGTCTGCCTTGACTAGCATGTGGTGAAGGTAGATTCTCCATCTTGGCGACTCTGCCTGTAGGAGTTTGGTGAAACTGGCTTTGGGATTCACATGTAGGCCAAGATCCTTTGTCTTGCCTTCCCTGTGTCTCTGCCGTCAGCTCAATCTGAGCCAAATGACTGTTTAACCAGCTTCTTGGTCCCCAACAGTGTCATTGGTTATGTTGGTGTCATTGATTCTTAATTTCCCACAAATCTGCTTGCGGTTACGTGCCAGTTAATCTTTTCATCTCCAATCCTATCTGTATTTGTGAGAAGTGGCGCTGTCCTGAGTTAAAAGCCTACTTTACGGCTAAATTATCGAGTTAATAGGCGCGTGTGTTCGTGTCAGCCGCTGTCCACAATCGGCGCCTATGACACCATTTACAACAACCTGACCACCTCCCCTGCTCCTTCAACCACCACACCTGCGTCCCCCCCCCTCCACCCTTTCAGTCACTCTCTCATTTCTCTCTGCTGTCCCCTGTGGTCAGGGGGGTTAAGAAGTTTGTTTATTGTATAGAATTGTTAAAGGTAGTCTGTATATGAGTGGAGATGAACTGTTAACCACTACATTTGCAACAGCAGAGTACCGCAGACCTTGGGCATCAAACCTCTCGATATTCGCCAATGTTTGCCCCCCCACGTAGTGCTTCAGGTCCTGCATTGGCGCAGCTCCCCGAGTCATCGGGGGCGACTTGCGCAGCTCCCCGGGGCGTCTGGGGCGACTGGCGTCTGGGGCGACTGGCATCGGAGGCGACTGGCATCGGAGGCTTGGGCCCCGTCATAACTGCTTGTAGTTCTAGTTCAACACACCTCCAGGCTGTGTAAGGGCTAGTTGACCAAGAAGGAGAGTGATGGAGTGCTGTGCCAGATGACCTGGCCTCCACAGTCACCGGACCTGAACCCAATCGAGATGGTTTGGGGTGAGCTGGACCGCAGAGAGAAGGCAAAAGGGCCAAGTGCTAAGCATCTCTGGGAACTCCTTCAAGACTGTTGGAAAACCATTTCAGGTGACCTCTTGAAGCTCATCAAGAGAATGCCAAGAGTGTGCAAAGCAATAATCAGAAAAAACGGTAGCTACTTTGAAGAAACTAGAATATAAGACATGTTTTCAGTTATTTCACACTTTTTTGTGTTCATTCATAGTTTTGATGCCTTCAGTGAGAATCTACAATGTAAATAGTCATGAAAATAAAGGAAACGCATTGAATGAGAAGGTGTGTCCAAACTTTTGGCCTGTACTGTATATGCAGAATGCGTCCGGGAGGATGTTGAGCACTACTACTACTACTACACAGTCTGTCAAAATAGTCATATAATGTCCTCTTCAATGGTTCTCGAGGAGCTTTCCAAATGCTGAGAAAATATTATACGGATTCGGCCTAAAATATAAAATTTCTATCATAAAGCCTGCATTACAAACATGGGTTTTATCAGGCGAGAAGGTTAAAAGTTGAAGTTGTGTTATCAGTAAAAATGTCAATATATCTGAATACCAACAGAGCTGTTGTCATTATCTTCAATTTGTGATGATTTTCAGAACTAGTTTGTGTATTACAATCCATTTTAAGTGAGTAATGGATGAAGTTGTGAGTTATATTCACACTCCTAAAGTGACATCAGTTGGTGAAGATCAAATCAACAGAATAAAGTGACATGAGATGAGTTTACCTTAGCATAGGTGCAGGTTTCGGACAGCTGCCACACTGTACATCTCTTATCACAGCGAGGACACATAATTATGTCGGACTGACACACTTCCGTACTGAGGACACACACAGAGACAAAGGTTAAAGGTTCCTGGAAATAAAACGTTACTCGTGTTGTGCCAGTAATTCAGAAAAAGCATGCTTTTTTCAGAAAAAAAAACATGATTACAGTTTTTCTCAATCGATTTGGCACACTTACTGAAACAAACTTACAATTGTCAAAACTAAGTACAATCCTCACACCACTTGGTACATTCAGCACACCACTCTATGTGACCTTCAAAAGGTGATTACTCATTAACTGAATTAACTCATGTTTCAAATGTAAATAAATCCATCAATGAATAAATCATTGTGATCAAAACAAAAGGTTTCTATTTGGAGCCAAAGTTTATACGCAAATCTCCTAAATGGATATTTCAAATAAAATTGATGCAGGACAAATTTATATTTACTTTGAGTTACACACATCCCAGACAATGGCCACAATTAGATATGAAGCCTTGAAGGCATTTATTAGAAGTCAAATTATGAGCTACGCAAGCAGGAAAAAAAAAGGAAGCACAGGAAATAATTAGAGATCGGGGGCCTGTTTCACAAAACCAAGATAAGGGATTAAGCCGGGATTTCCCCCTTATCCTAGATGAATTTAGCCTTGACTCAGTTTCACGAAAGCGGAGGCCCATAAATCACCATGGAGATTTATTCTGAGCAGCTAGCCTGCTCCCGACCAGGCTAACAGCCAGGATTTATTTAATCCTGGAGCCTTTTCTGTTCCCAGCAGTGGTTTTACCCTATTTTTATCAGCCTGGATTTAAATACAACAGGTGCATATTGCTGTTCATTTAAGTATTAAATTATTATTTAAAGTTGTGACCATTCTTTTTTTTTAATAATTATTCATGTGACAGTCATTGTTACTGTTATATTGCTGTATGAAGACTGCTGTTCATATTGTTGTTAGACATTTGATGAATATATTATGCAGCTGTTGAGATAATTAGAAAAGGCTGAACATTTCAAATGTGTTTTAAATGAAGTCTGTTACTAAGGGCAATACATACAATGCTGTACATTTCTATAGTTGACCAACGCACCTTGAATTATTTTAGTTGATTAATTTTTTTTTTTATTCTCTAACAATAAGGATCATGTTTTTTCCGCTTCCATGTGCATTGTATTTGGCATTCTTAGCACACAATTTGTGTTGTCTAGTAAACTGGGACTATAATTTGGGAGGATTGTACAATTTTAAGAACATATACTAATTGTACAATCCTCCCAAATTATAGTCTTAGTTCACTGGACCAGTAACTATCTAGTGATGTAGGCTACTGTACATTCATGTAACAACAGGGAGAGGACACCAATGGTTTTTGACCTTATATTTTGCTGGAGGGAAATAACTGATGAATATACTCTGTTCCATTCATGTTTACAGTGTGCATGGAATTTATAATTTAATAATCTTTATAGTTTCTAGATTTTAGAGTCCAATTTCTTCAGTGTCTTTATTTTCTATAATAACATATACATATAATATGTAGAGAAGGAAACTCATCCTCTATAAAATAAATATAAAAAAACGTGACTGACTGAATGCTAGTAAAAATATACATTTATGAACTACTGCTCTTAACTGAAACCATTCAATGAGTCACTGTCATTGGCAAAAACAAACAGTTGTACACTTTGCATTAAAAGCGAGCGGTGGAAGTTAATAGGACTTAGGAAATTTATATTTTAGCCCATGAGAGAGAGAGAGAGAGAGAGAGAGAGAGAGGGAGAGGGAGAAACAGAGTGAAAGAGATATTTACGCATCATATTCTAGCATTGTAGAAAATTGATCTTCATGGTAAATTTCCTGAGTAACATTATCTTCTGCTTACTTTTAAGGCAAAGAGTACAACTGTTAATTTGTGAAAATGATTAGTAGCCTAATCTTTGAACGGTAGGATTATAACGGTTTAGATTCAGAGCAGTGGTCAGTTAATGTATATGTTTAGGCTACTTACGCATTCAGTCAGTCCACAATCGTCTGCCTCGCTTTCTCTCGCGGTTTCATTACAGCGGCCGGGTTTCTTTTCTTTTTATACAAATAATGTGTTTCACGTCATACTTCCACAAGAAGCTGCTGCTCACTCTGTATAAAGTATGTACAATGCGTATTCTCCATTTTGGCATCAGTAAATCTGTGATCGACCTCGCGGTCTTTTGGGGAAAGCCGTGGATGCACATCTATCTGAATTACTTCAGCCTGGCTCAACCTAGTCGTTCCTCCTCAGCCTGGCTTGGCCTTCATGAAACACACCAAGCCAGGATGCACAGATTAGACTACGTCAAGCCTCGCTTTATCTGTTATCCTGGATTTATATATTCTGCTTTTGTGAAACAGGCCCCTGGAATCCAAAATCAAAATGCTTGAAAACAAAAGCTTGCAGGATGGACAAAATTATAATTAAAATCAGTTACGACTTCTTAGAACTCAATATAATGATATAAGATACAATAAGACTGCTGCAAACTTATTAAGGCTCAAGCTAAATTTTTATGATCAGGAAGAAAAGCCGGGTAGACTTCTTGCATGGCGGGTAAACAAAAGGAAACCGAAAGGGCAATATATTTCATTGAGGATGCAAATGTAAATACTATTGTTGACCCGCTGGAAATTAATACAGCTTTTAAAAGTTTTTATGAAAATCTCTACAAATCACAGTAGCCTATATTACTAATGTCCAAAAGGAATTTTTAAACAGACTCTGAGGAAAAGTAAAAAAGGCCTGGATAAACAATTAAGCATGGTTGAGATATCAGAAGCTATAGCTGCAATAAAGGCTGGGAAAGCAGTAGAGCCAGATGGCCTCCCAAATTGACTAATATAAATACTTTAAAGATAAATTATGAGATGTATCTAGAATCCTACCAAAATGGCCACCTCTCGGCCTCAATAAGAGAGGCCTTAATCATCCTGCTTCCAAAACCAGGAACACCTAAGACTTAATGTGAGAATATGCCACCTATAACTTTAATAAACACTGATACAAAAATCCTCAGTAAAATTTTTGGTGAAAAGGCTAGAGGCTTCACAGTATTGTGGGGGATGACCAAATAGATTTGTAAAGGGAAGGCAAGGATTTCATAATGTAAGGCTCAATGTACTGTACTGCCAAAAAGAAGAAATAGACACGGCTTTTCTCTCGCTTGATGCGGAGAAGTCCTTCAATAGGGTTGAGTGGACTTATATCTTTGACGTTATAGCTTGATTTGGTTTTGGAAATAGTTTCCGTAACTGGATCAAACTATTACATCTCAACCCTATAGCTGTGGTACTGACAAATGTTGTGGTGTCTTAGCCCTTCAATATCACAAGAGGTTGCCCACAAGGTTCACCTTTATCACCACTTCTGTTCATACTAGCTATTGAACTACTAGCAATAGCAATTAGATTTAGTAGGCAAATACAGCAGTGTTAGATCTAATGGGCCTGTTTGGTTGTGTCTTCGGATATGAATTAAATGCTTCAAAATAACCACTAATGCTGCTTAATGAAAATGAAAGACAATATAAATACCTATTTGCTTTCAAGATCTCATCTAATTTTACATATTTAATTAATTAAAATAACACCTCATTTAGAAACTATAGCACCAACAAACTATGAAGTAATAATAAACTCAGTACATAAATCAATAGAAAGGTGGATGTCCTTAACTATATCAATGAGAATAACTATATTAAAAATTAACATATTGCCTACATTCATGTTATTTATTTCAAAATATCCCTCTCGCGCCACCCGCAGGAATGTTTAAGAAAATCACAGTCTCAATAAGAAATGTCCTTGAATCCGCTTATCTCTGCTGTATCTTCCACTTGATACTAGGGGGCTGAAATGTCCAAATCTTTATTGGTACTACTTAGCAACCCAACTGAGAACTACAATGTTTTATTTTTCTTCTGGAGATTCTCATTCTTAGATGGACATAGAGCCATGCTCCTTTAAGGTACCATTGCATTTGTACCTGCATCCAGCCAAGCTAAAGTACTTAGGAATACATACTGCTCCTCCTATAGTTCTAAATATGGTTAATGTATGGTATGAGGTAAAAAAAAAAGACCATATTGGACTCTCTGTCACAATTCAGTCCAGTGTGGGGCAATGTTTCATTAAAACAAGCAAGCTGGGCTTCAGGATTCATGATATGAGCAAATAAAGGAATAAGTAAAGTAGGCAATCTCATTAAAGAAGGGATTCTAATGATCTTTGAAGAAATCTCTCTAATGTATGACATTCCAAGGAATTTATTTTTAAATATCTCTGAGTGAGGAATTTTATTTAACAATTGCAATGAGATTGGTTTGATTTCACCAATATACTGTATAACTGGCTTGCATCTGGCTCTAAAGAAACATCAATAGTTAGATGTGAGACATGGAGGGCTGACTTAGTAAATTTCAGAAAATGATTGGAAGAAAATAAACTAATTTAAAGCTACTCCCTAATAATTAGCTAATGCAGACATACATTACTCCTGTTAAATTGAATAAATACAAAATATATGGAAGAAAAAAATACAACGGTAATATACCTGACCGTTGTAGGTCAATGGAGAGACGAATTGGGGGTGTATGAGAAAATCTGGAGGCCATTTGACCGGTTTGTAAAAGAAGAAGACATAGGCAAGCTGCTACTGTGATACTGTCATATAATTTGCTTTTTGTTTTTAGATTGTTGTAGTACCAGCACAGAAAAAAAAAATACAACAGAAAAATGATCACTAACTACTGTACAATATGTGTAAAAACAAATGCTAAAAATGTATCAATCTCCTGGGTCATCCAATCTCTCCTCTCTGTCTGGCCATAATATTTCATCGACATCACACCTGATATCCTCCCTTGCAATGAAATGAGAGAAAAATCTTTTGGCATGATGCAGCCACCCCCTACAACAATCTGCTGTGATATCCTTACAACCGTATGGGATTTAGGAATGGTAAACAAAAAGCTTATATCACATAACTATTACGTCTCTAATATATGTGTGACAGGTTGTTGTGATTGTTGTTTCTCTATTTAGCATGTAGGGATTTACACAATGAACATGTGCACAGTTGCATTTGCTAGGATTCAATAGCAAATGAATGCAAACCATTTTGACCTGCAAGGCTCACTCAGTGCATTTTGTGCCAAAGCAATTATAAATGACTATAGTCATATGAACAACTGACCTAATGTTCATATAAATAGTCATATAGTTTGACAAAGTTTAATAGTAATTTGACGACTATGCCAAAGCGAATGAGAGAAACTGTAACGGAAGTGCTGGCTTCTTAGGACTCTCCAGAATGAGAATGTAAGAAACAGCCGGTAAGAAATACCCATAAATACTTGTTGGAGAGGCAGGAGTCAAGAGATATTGGACCTCATGCGAGTTCCAGTCGCTCAAACAGATTTGTTCTTATGTGGCCCATAGGCGTATTGTAGGACAATTTAAGGCATTCATGCACACGGAGGAATCATTCAATTTCATTTTGGCCACTATATTTTGGCAACTATATTTGGATTCTTCAGGACAAGTAATAAGTTCAAGAATAGGAACATGTCAATTTATTTTTGTTACACCTGTGTTGCTTGCTACTACTAAACCTTGAACCTCTCTGGACTCAGTCTCGACTAGTCCTTGTCTTGTGACTCGACAAGGTGGTCCTGACTACAGCACCTCCTGTAAGCTGTAATATCATCCTCTGTTATAACACCTGACAGTGTTGCATTACTTACTGGCTGTAATATCCCGTCTAATAGCTTATTGACTGTTGTATAAATAATCATGTACAGCTTTGCTTCCGGAAAGACATTTTAACATCTTAACTTCTTGTCAAACATTTCCCTGTTTATGTCTGTCACAGTAGAGCTCTGCTCTGATGACATGCTGTTTACACCAGTACTTTTAATATTATATGATATATGATATGTGTTTTATATATATGATAATATGATAATTGTTTCAGCTCCTCAACACTGCTAAATCTCGTCTGCTGATTTCTGACAGCAGGACTTGAAGCTCCACAAAGTAAAATTATTAGTTTTACTCTTTGGTAACATTTTTGATTAAATGAAACTTTCCCACACACAGATCGGATTAGAAATACTTATTTGGCAATGTTAGTGCTGTGGAGTTTGTTAAAAATAAAATTTAAAACAACTATGTCCAATTAAGAGAGTTTGGTGAATCTGACTTTGAAAACCCACACAAACAAACTTCTAAGAGAAAATCGTTGAGGTTTAGAAGAAAAATCGCAAATGTTCTTGCATTAGGCCCGGTGTATTTTAATACCACCACGAGAATTCATAGATTTAAGAATTCTTAACAAAGTTAACCAGTGTTTCCCACATTTTAGATAATTTACCACATATAACTTCAACAGCATCTGACTCACATGAGAGGGTTGGTGTTGAAAAAGGCGAGTCCATACAGGAAGACTACAACACCCAGAGCAGCAGCTGGAACCAGCAGTTTGGTATACCAGCCCAGCCACAAGTAGTACAAAGCCACTTTCTCTCCAAAGTAACACCTGCAGGAAAGAAACGCACAGGCAGACATGATGTAATCAATCACTGGATTACTTTGATAGTGAATACAATTTAAACATGAGGATTCTCAGGCAAGTTCTGAAGCTATAAGGAAAAAAAATGTCTCCATAATTTCTAAGTGGATTTATAGACATTTATTGATGATGGACATCAGCAATGACCCTCAGACGTGTAAGTCACGCTGAAGTTAAAGAAATGTGTATTATGTTTGTGTGTTCAGATTTGTATTCAGACTGAGTTATGGATCCCAGAACAAGTAAAGTTTTTGACGCAAATTGCAGCAATCACACACCAAGTATCTTAATCGCTTCCATGAGCTGACTATATTGGTGAGCTTTCAAATCAGCAGCCAAACTACAATAACTAACTTCCTGTTGTTTTTACAACACCTGCATGCATCTGTCCCTTTCACCTCTGTACCTTTGTCTCAGTTTGAAAACCACTGGTCTAAACAAATGCAACAGGTTTTACATTTCGCTTTCCTTAATCTATTAAGTTAACATCCTTAAAAGTAACAGACACAGAGACAGTCATACTGTTACACAGACAGACAAACGGACAACGAAACAGACGGACAGACAGATGGACAGGCAGACAGACAGAATTAGACAAAAAAAGACTGACTGACTTGATGTCGTTAAATGGTTGCTCTGTAAACAGACCCGACCATCGAGCCCACTTCTTCTTCAGATCTTTCTGCTTCTTTCTCTGAAAATCATGGAGAAAAACAACATACAGACATCATCTTATATGATATTACACTCTTTCACATCAACGTTACAACACCTGGGCAAAACAATAGCCTTGAGTTATACTTTTATTCATTTCAAATTAATTACTTAAACTGATATAACAACACCATCATCTTTTTGAATCAATGTAATTGGATTAAGGTGTGAAAAAGGTTTTTCAGACATATTTAATCAACATGTCATATCTTTGAATGTGTTTTCTGAGCATGTTGGGCACAAACAATTCTTTCAGGAGGAACTAAGTGATATCTAATCTCCTGTTCAGGTTGTAGTTGAGTGTACTGTGTGCAGCTGTGTAAGTATCAGATTGTATTGTATCAGCAGATAATCAATATTAAAGGATCTTAGCCAAAAAACTTGATTGTGTAAAAGCTCCAGCAGTTTAATAAGATCAGTCAAAGGTTGACTCACCTCATGGAGGCAGAACATGGTTTCAAACACATGCTTCATCAACAGCTCTTCCAGGTTTTCTGATAGAAAAAACAGAACATATCTGCATGAGAGGCTGTTGTTTGTCTCATATCACAACATGTTCGATACTCAATATTCATGGCTGCCTGTTCAGATTCTGAGGGGATAATATGTTGTTATGTCTGCTGTATGTTTGCTGAAGGTCTACAAATCTATGGATGATACTATTGAATTATATTAAACCAATTACACTCACCTCCTGTGTTGATGTAGGTATGTTGAAGGATGAAATTGACCATTCGGATTCTGGAAAAATAATATAAAGTTCAAGGAAAATGAAGAAAGTCTATTGGCTGGATCAGAATTAGTAGGTTATGACGTTATGTATTTTGACTGCAAAGGTGTTGTTATACACCATACACATACATCATGCAGCCTAAAATCTGTAAATCCATCTGTCTATGAAAACTAAACTAACAGCTCTAATTACGTATATTCACACAAGGCAACAGAATGTCTCCAAATGCGTCCTCAGTGACCATTTGTGATCGGATCTCACTTCCCCGCTCTTTATGCAAATATATATTTACATATAATCGTTCACATATACAGTAAATCATACATTAGAAACGTGCAAGAACTGATGAAAAAGCGCTGCCCACAGTCTGTCTGTGTGCCAACATAAGGAGGTCTACAGATGGGCGCCGAACAGTCTGTGTGTTCAGCCCTTATCACTGTGGTTTTTCAGTTTAGTTTCTATAACTGCTTTATTTAACTTTTCATGTTCACTTATAGGAGACGCGTTAAGTTGCAACTGATGAAGACCCAAAATTTCCTAATTTTGCTGCTTCATAATAAAAGCTTTTAAATAACAAAACAACAGGGGACTTTTAATGTGAGAAATCATAGGGAATTAAACTGTTTTACAGCCGATGATTTGACCACTCAGGCTCTCCAGCTTACTCCAGCGCTGTCAGCACTGTGGAAAGGTCTGGCAATGCGAGATTAATAAAAAGCAAAAGGAGAAGTTGTGACAGTAATAATATCCTACATATTCATGAATTCATGAATGAACAACTGTCACCTGTTTTCTTCAACTACAGGTTTTACCATTGTGTGGGTGTGTTTTTCCACCAATAACAACAATGCCACAATAACAGCCACTAGATGGCAGAAGGGTACTTTGCAACAACAGTTTGAGTTTTTCAAAATTAACAAAGTGCAGTTATAAACAACATTAGTTTACCGAGATGTACATGAGCGCACCATGTAATCTCATTTGTTTCTATAACTCACTCAAAGGGAAGACAAAATGTTGCCACACGGTGACTTTAGGTAAGCCGGAGGATTTTCCAGTTCTGTAGTTTCTCCGTTATCTCACACTCTGGCAGTGGGCATGGTTTCTGGAAAAGAGCAGCTGCAGGGTACCGGTATGCTAACGTTACCCTGTGTCTTTAGCTGCATGCTACTAGCCGGTAAGCTACGCTGTATCTGTTGTTGTTTTCATCAAACTTGCACAGGTAGGTGGGAGTGAAGAGAGAAAAAAATTGGCACAGGGCTCAACTCAAACTTTTTAAGGCAACCAGGCATCAGCTTTTGGTTGCCATAATTGATAATACGGTTGCCATGTTTTAAACTGCCTATATTTGGAGCAATTCATTTCTTATGTAACTATACCACACATTTTAATAATGAAATAATGAGATAATGGCTTGCAATATAATTTCCCATCCCACTCAAATAGGGGTGCAACGGATCACAAAACACATGAATCAGATACATTTTTGGATTAGCACAAAAAAGGGGGGAATTTAAGTGATTATTACAAATGTAATAACAATAACTTTTAACAATAAGTACTTCTTTCACCAGTAAATTGCTGTTAAAAGAAAAAAAAGGGTATTTTACAATAACTTTGAATGCACCACTAGATTTACCAGTTTACCACTAAACGCAACATTTTATCCCATCTGTGTTGTCTTTCCGACAACAACAGTAACCAGTGCTAGTTTGTGTCTTTTAGCTCATAGCTACAGCCACTGTTGGAATGCTCTACAGTGGTATACAGTCAAACTTCTACACTGTTTAGCTGTCAGCATGTTAACCGTGTTTAATCCAGTTACTACTGTAGCTTAACGGCAGGGGCGTTTCTAGGACTTGAGTAGATTCGGGGCTTAGCTTGGACCATTTAAATAAACTGAATGCAATGCAAAACAGCGATTGTCTTGCCCAGCTTGTTAATAACCAGTGTATGTTCATTGTAGCTGACCAATTTGCAGGGCTGTAGTCAAGACCACCTTTGTCGAGTCCAAGACAAGTCCAAGACCACGACTAGTCGAGTCCAAGTCAAGACCAAGTCCAGAGAGGTTCGAGTCCAAGACAAGACCGAGTCCAAAAAGGTTCAGGTCCGAGTCAGCACTGAGTCCAGGACAGGAAAAAAAAAGTCTAATGCAGCCATGACATTATCAGTCATTTGGGGTTATTATTTGTTGATTTAACAGCAAAAACACTTGTCACAACACCCAGGATTTTTAAGTAAAGACATTCCCCTTGATATCATATAATCTAATCTAAAGAAAACAGAATGATGATATATGGTGATACCTGTAGGCCTATTAATAAACCCCTGGACTGTAATATTTCAGATGTGTTTGAGCAATGTCCAAAGTGTCTTTGTGCACACTCAAAATACAGTATATCTGTGTTCTCTGTGATTTGGAGGAGTCGTGATTTTGAGAAAAATAAAGTTATAATAGGCTATTACAAGAATAAAGTCACTGTATTTCAGAAATCTACCTGCACCATAATCTGCTGTGCATTACGTGATTGCTGTAGATCTCAGACCTTCTG
This sequence comes from Perca schrenkii, assembly GCA_025617405.1. Classification (NCBI taxonomy): domain Eukaryota; kingdom Metazoa; phylum Chordata; class Actinopteri; order Perciformes; family Percidae; genus Perca; species Perca schrenkii. The sequence goes on from CM046787.1 coordinate 10,302,898, forward strand.
ACAGACACAGAGCCCTGTTTGGGTGTCTGAATGAGACAAAGAGTTTAGCTAGGGAAGTGGCCGTACGCTGCTCTACATCAGAGGTGGAAAACCGAATCTACTGCAGAAATACACGGAGCACAAACGCAACACATCTACCGCAGCATGTCAACAGTAGAGTGCATCCATTATAACCTGAGGCTGCGCTGCATTTTACAGAGTGGACACTAAGAGAAGCACAGGTCTTCTTCAGAGCTCCGTGTGGTTGAGTCTGAACCGTAGACTGGAAACGTCACGTCACAGGAACTTTAAACTAAATCATTAGTATTGCGCTCCTTAACTTTGTGTTGATGGCATCAATGTATTACACTGATTTGGCTATGATTCCTCCGAAAACTTCACCCGGCTTTAACAGCTTTCCTCACGTAGAGACGGTTGCTAGGTGATAGCAACCAACACAACATGGTCGTACCCCGCACGTAGCTGCCCGTTGTATTCGCCTCGGAAAAATAAACTGGACAAAGTTATATTCGGGGCTACACTCAAAACGTTCGGGGCTGAAGCCCCGGCAAAATCGGCTGACGCCGCTCCTCCTAAAACCGGGACATTTTAGCGTCCCGACAGGCTTTTGTCGGGACTCGGGACATTAACTTCAAAATCGGGACTGTCCCGGTCAATCCGGGACGTATGGTCACCCTAATTGTGTTCCTAGTAAACAAACATAGGTAGCGGCGAAAACGTTATATGGGAGCATAGTAAAGAGTAAAGACACCTGGATTCAGTCGAGACCAAAAGCCATATTTGGCAAGACCAGTGGCCGAGACCGAGACAAGTCCGAGTCCGAATACCAGCGAGTCCGAGACAAGTCCGAGACCATAGAAAAACAGACTTGAGTCCGGACTCGAGTCCAAGACCAGACTCGAGTACTACAGCCCTGCCAGTTTGTAGATGTTATTTAGATGGCACCACTATTTGGCCTAATCATAACTGGCCTGGCAACCCAAAGGCCAAGGTTGTGTTTCCAGATTTGTTTGGTGACATATGATGCGGGGGGTCTGTGGGTCCATCCCCAGAATTTTTTTAGAGTTTACTAGCGTGATATTCAGCAATGTTTCTGTTGCCTCTAACATGGGTTTCGGAGCATCAGAGAGCAGCGCAGACATTTAGCTGAGTGGCACCGTAATGAGGCACCAAAATCTGCGTTGCTATTTCGTCCGTATTATATTGAACAAACAAAGGGGGCAACCAGAGACCACAAAACGGTTGCCAAATGACTCAATCTGGTTTCCGGGAACCGTTACTGTCGAGCCCTGTGGCAATTCTGATTTTGATTTTAACAGTCGAAATCGAAAGCTCATTCCGATAAATTTTCAATTTAAAATCGAAATCGTGACACCCCTAGTCTATATACAGTATGTGTGTACATACCTGGTAGCCTGTGTGACGGAGCCCCTTTCATCTCCACACCAGTTGCAGGAGTCTGAGACTTTGAGCAGGTACTGGTAGTCTTCAAACATCTCACTGGGAGCACGGAGACCGAAAAACACTTTGTCATCATGGACGATCCGCTAACACAAAAACACACACATCTGTGAAATTCTGTCTAATTTGATTCATACAATCATTCACACTATATTACATAATGTGTTGGGTCAGGGTGTTTTGAAGAAATGTTGGTCAGTGAAGATAGAAAAGACTCACAGTGACAGAGATTTTTTTCTTTTCTAGCTGCTGGATAAAGGCTCTCTGTCTCTGAGCCTTCTGGTCCGTGTCATCGTTCACCACATGGGCCACCAGTACGTAGTCAAATGTCCTCTGGGTGGGCTGTTCAAAGACAACCCCCCCCCCACACACACACACACACACACACACACACACAAGACATTTACATTGTTCACATTAAGCAGCTCAAAAGAGGTATTATACTCCGATTGTTCAACTAAAAGAAACAAAGCAGATATCTTTTACCCACAGCTGTCTATGGTGACCAGAACTATTTAACAGAGCACTGTAGACATGCTGTATGAAGAAAATCACTGGTTTTGGTTACATCAGGGTTAAAAACTCTAGGTCTATTTGACCTGCTATTAAGTGCATAACGACCAGGTACAAAAACAGCTTTTTTCCACACAGGCTCATCATGCCGTCTCATTGTACTGCTCTGTTGATTAAACAGACTAAGGCCCTGTTTACACGATGACGCTCTCGGGTGAAAACGAAAAAATATTTTATCGGATGTGCCTTTCGTTCATACGGTGACAGCGTTTTGGGGGCTTAAAAACGCAAAAAAGTGAAACCACCCTCCAGAGTGGAAATCTTAAAAACGCTCCACCGTCGCGTTACCGTCTAAAGGGTAAAAACGCAAAAGTCTGAAGACAGCGGTGTGGAGAGAGACGAGAAAGAGGCGTCTGTTGTTACGGAGTAGGATACAGAAATTATAGGCTCCTGTTAGAATTTCAATGTAATGGCTCAATATTTAAATGATTTCAACAATGTGGATAAGGATGTTATAGTTCGATGACGATATGTAGGCTATTCATTTGAGCCAGAGCAGGCGACAACGTTACGGATGAAGAGAGAGAGAGAGCGAGCGAGTGGCGGCGGTCAGCGGGCAGAGGAGGGTCTGCTTCAGCCTCCTCTGCCCGCTGCCTCTCGCTCTCAAGCAGGAGAGAAGTAGAATGAATGTTCTACGCAGGTGGGTGCCTTGGTGGTGTTGTGTGGCAGTGCCACCTAGTCACCTGGAGTGCATACTACATCGAATTTCACACACTTTTGCGTCACCATATGCACGCAGATTTCCCCTCCATAAAGCTTGTCTAAACGCAGAATAAAAAGTGATAACGCAACGCCACTTTTGCGTTTTCTCTTCAAATCGTTTCCGTGTAAACATAGCCTAAGTTAAAGCATGTTGTTCACAGTAAAAGAAACCAACAAGTTTGACCGAGTTGGTCCAAAAAGTGCCTCAGAACACACTGAAGAGACGAGACGTAATACGACTCCATAACATTAGGCGGCGCTAATCTGTATTGTTGCTCAAAAAATGGAAACCGGCAGCTGATTGGACAAACGCGTCACGTGGGTTTGTTTTCTCCGGAAATTCAAAGCCATGTCATGGTGGCTTTTTCAGAATACAATCTCATATTGTACTAAAATTGTTCACTGAAACATGTTTCTGAAAACATTTTAAGCGAGAAATAGGCCATGCAGTTGCTGAATCTGTCTTCATTTCAGCTCAACAAAGGTCAGTTTAAAAGATTTTCGTCAGATTTTGAGAGACTTTGGTCATGCTCATTCCGCTCGCCATTTCCGGGTGAGTCCCGACTGCCCTGTCTCTGACTGAACATGTCAGGTCAGCCAAAATGAAGGCCGACAACCCCTCAGATGGACGACAGCATGGAACACACAGAACAGACTCGAGTCACCGACCTCGCCAGACTGTCCAACGGCCGATTATCGGGTTAGTGTGTCAGCGCCTTAAGGCCACAGGTTCAAAATTAAATGATTTATTAAAAATTGATTAACAATAACTTATTTCACCAGTAAATTCCTGTTAAACAACCACTGGATGGGAAAAGGGTATTTTCCAACAACTTTGAATGCACCACGAGGCTGGCGAGGCGAGGCTGAGTCTGTGTTTTTCAGACAACAGCAGCAGCAGACTGTTGTTGGAATCCTCTACAGTGAAATACAGACAAACTTTTACACCGTTTAGCTGTCAGCATTTTAACTGTGTTTACTCCAGCTGCTAGCTAACAGTAGGCTAACGTTACCTGCTGTCAAGTTTAGTGTTAACTAGCGTCCCGTCCGGCGATGTTTCAGTTGCCTCTAACGTCTGTTTTCGGAGCATCAGAGAGAAGCGCAGGCATTTAAGTGGCACCTAAATAAGGCACCGAAATCCGCGGTCCGGTAGATAACGGTCGTTAAGGCACCGGTGCCCCCCCAAATAAAAACTCTTCAGATCTACACGACTCACATGGATGACATTTTCCCATTCAAAACAGCGATTTTCGCCGAAAAGCGACTAGTTTGCAAGTATGATAATGTCATACAGCTATACCAGTTGCTAAAACAAAACAACAAAAACAATCATATTGGTTATTTATCGGCTGATATGGCTCATCGATGGATTGGATAGGGTTCATATGTCATGACTGTGTCCGCGTCATGTCACTCTTATGTAGATACCTTCAAGTCAAGTGTTACCCACATTTCATTGTCTATATTTTTTCTGACTTCATGACAACAGAAGGAAGACAGTTTCCAGCTCCATAAAGAAATCCTTATTTTCCCAGTTTGGTGTGAAAGAACTTGACTGGGCACACAGAGCCCTGACCTAAGTAAAAGCTAGCACCACAGTTTAAAAAAAAAAAAAACTGTTCTGGTGCCACCAAAAGTTCTGCTGGATGTCCCTCATTCTCGGCCAGATGTCCCTCACTTTCCGATTTCATTGTGTTAGCATTCTAAACTCACTGATTATGATTGGTTTAAAGAAATGCCAATAAACCAGAGCACGTTTTTCTCCTATCACAGAATGTTGTGTGGACTAGCCAGACCTTCCTCCACAGCACTGTGGAGATAGGTCTGGCAATGCAAAACTAGGTTTTACTTAACAAATAAAGCCCAGATCGTGTTACAGGAGTGAGCACACCTAACAGACCCATTACACAAGATACTAGATGAAAATGAGAGAGCTGACATGAACAGGTTTATGGTTTCATCTTAAACAGTGACAGAAGGACCTTTAAAATAAAACTGTGTCTGTTCATGTCTGACAGCATACAGGTTTATCTGTCTAACACAGACACAGACTCTTTGTTTGCATGTTACTGATGAGATATATCTACAGTTATCTTGTTTATATATGAAAAGTGGACTGGAGGAGAGAGATGTGCGTTCTTACCATTGAAGGAAGTAAAGGATCAGTGCTGTAACTGTCCTTTTGTCCATCGCACAGCTCAATGCTTTCCTTTAACACACACACATACAGATTAGGTTAGCAATACATCTACATACACAGTACAGTACAAACATGTTGTTTTAGCATACTGACTTGATAGGGTCATATTACAGATAATTGTAATTAAATCCAAACTCATTTTGCCTCCGACATATTCTGAACATTCAAACTTTCCAGTAAAAACACGGAGGGACTTGTCTCGGATATTGATTGACGCTTAAAGTAGCTGATAGCGCTAGGTGGGCCAGAGTGACAGCAGCTAAACATGGAGCCACAGGAAGAAAGCCGGTTATCTGTTGTAGAGGACTTATCGCCACCGTATGTTTTTCTGTCTAAGTGACTGATGGGAACAACAATCATTGACATTGGTCCAGTATTAAACAAGACCGTTGCAGTCGGCAGTCAGCTAAACAAGCTACAATGTAAGTTATAGGGCAATTGTGCACCTTTGTTATGTTCACAAAAGTACTTGTTTTGCCATTGACAGGCTCGGATTATTATTTTAAGTGTCTGACAATATTATGGAAAAGGATTTTTATGGAGGTCAACCTTTCTGTTAAAGAGTAAGATCCTTTTTTCAAACATAAAAACATCTGCGAAAGACAGAGAGAAAGAGAGAGATTTGTGCAAGCCAATCGGCACATCGTTGATCGGCCCGGCTTCTACGATCCAGGTTGAGAGGTTGGTCGGACGCGGGTTAACCCTTTCAAACACAAAGTCAGACCTGGGTGTGTGAAAGAGGTATCAGTTTGCTGATTTTATGTCTCTTCTCCACTTGTGCTACTCTAACAATAGCTTAGCAATTGAGCAAAATGTTAAGCAGATTGTTTTATATGGAATAATGCTTAATGTAACAGCTGTTACATTAAGCATTATTCCATAATTGTCATTTGTAGTTGCATTGGCTGCAGCTCAACAAAGTAACACAGTCTGGCTTTAAAGATAACTACAATTCAGTTTGACTCCGAAAGCCATGAATCTCATTCCTCTCTATTTAAATATGATGAGTCATAACTAGGTATTACTCTCTCACAATTAAGAATATGGGAGTTATCTCAACTCTAAGATATTACTGGTCACAATCATCTTATCTGGAGTTAAAATAGTGAGCTGGAGTTTACAAGAAACCTTTAAGATCTCTACAAAAGGCATGATGAGCCCTCTGTTGCTCCTCGGTAGATTTAAAGCTAGCTGTGTAAGTACTGAAATATCTCATTCACTCAACTGAAAAGTTCAATTCATAAGCAATAAAAGGTACTCTTGCTAAAATAAAGGGTTTTACTGCCTTGTTTGGTCTTGTATGACCAGTTAGTGTGTGGTGGCTAATATTAGCAAATATGTGTGGCTATTGTTAGAAAAGTTGGTTGCTCTTTATTAAATGAAGTGCTGGTTTACCCAAAATTAAGAAATTAGCTTTTTTTCTGTTTTCTTTTTTTGTATTTTATTGGGGGAAAAATAATATGTCCTTGCTTGCAGTGTTCAAACACTGTGAACTGTGTATGGGGAAATATCTGCAGTTACTGTTGGTAATGTGAAATAACATCTTCAATTAACATTCAACCAGTCGAATTGCAAAATCTTAAATAATCCTCAAATAATCCTGTTAGCGCAGCTGTCAGAAGTGGTCCTCTCTAACAGACATTTAGCAGGCTGCAAGTCCAGACCTGCCCGACATGCTCAGCTTCTCAGGCCCTGTCCACAAGAACACAGGTATTTTCAAAACCGTAGCTTTTCCTATACGGCTAGGCCGTTCGTCACTTTTTTGAAAACTTTTTTGAAAACTCCTGCCAGGGTGAAGATTTTTAGAAACTCCAGTTAAATTGGTGTCGTGTAGCCAGTGAAAACGGAGATTTTGACTTGTGACAACGGAGTGCGCACTGTTGACTCCTTGTGCGCCGCTAACACCTTTGTTTACATGAGACGAATCTCTGCAATGGCGGACGTAGCTAAGATACGGCTGCTAATAACTGTGCTAACAGGGCTTGTTACATACAGATACATGCACACAGTTCTCCCATTATATTGGAACAGAGGTGTCAGAATGCAATACTCCACAAGTCACTGCTTATGACTACACTCCCACGACACAGAACTCGCCGCCATCGTCGCTGGTTTTGGATGAGACCCGGTCGGACCTCTACGGGAACTTCAGGCTACTGATTAGCCAACATGGCTTAATGTTTAGGGTTATATCGCCACCTGTTGGTTTGGAATGCTCTTGACAGCATTTGATAGCGTGTTTTTACGTTTTCATGTGGACAGAGGTTTTTTTAAACCTTGCTTGTGTGGATGATTTTTTTTTTTTTTAATCGAAGGAGGAAAAACTTTAGTTTATAAAAATACCCGTGTACTAGGCCTCAGTCTGTTTTCTCCTGTTGTCTCCCACCCGCAGTCTCTGATTTGTTCTGTTCAACACACATGGGGGGCACACACCTTTAACTGCCCCCATACCATTTACATTGCAGATAAGCAGACAGATAAACCTAGTTTCTATTCTGGAAGAGCAATGAGATACTGGTCCAGATATATTGCATTGAGGATGTGACCTTCACTGCTCCCACTGATACAGGTTTTAAACAGGTTTCACTTCTGACCTACTAAGCGCACAAACACAATAGATTTGGGCCTATGTAAAAGTTTTCAAACCAGTTTGATATCAAGCCAAACTGGGTGTCTGCGCCATTGGGTGCCTTGACTCAACCGCTCCTGAGTGAGACTGATGGGAGAGCCCATAATTGACAGTGTAACAACTCCAGATCACTTGGTGACAGTAATGCAACTCTTAAAATCCGAAAAGGTTTCCATATCTGTGGCGTAGTTTTAGTTTTCTTTTTGGACCAATAACTCATACAGTCATATATTGTCTCATCACCCCAAAAACACAACATGTTTAGTAAACAAACACAAAGTGCGCCGTTCCCCGTCCCACTGCTATTGAAATGTGATGTCCTTCATAGCACTGCTCAGCTCGGTAGTAAATTGCTGTCAAGACACTAGGGGTGCACCGATCCGATATTAGGATCAGGTATCGGCCCCAATATTGACAAAATAGCTGGATCGAAAAAATTAACAGATCGACGGGACTATCCAGTAACTGAAACTAACTCCGTCGCAGCACATCCTACATCATTCGTCAGCAGCACGTGTGTCGCGTGCTGGAAGAGTTGAGTTAACAACATGGAGCGAGGCAAAGAGTCGGCTGTGTGGAGATATTTTACGCTTGCCACAGCAACTAGTTCTTCGGCTGTTTGCAATATCTGTAAAATAAATGTTTCGAGGGGTGGTGGTAGTACTGCAAAGTACAATACTACCAATTTAATCAAGCACATCCAAAAGCACCATGTTAAGGAGCACGCCAAATTCTTGCAGCTCAACAAAACCAAAGGAGCAGGAGGCAATACAGCCCAGCAACTAACTTTGGCAGATGCACTTCAACGACGCGAAAAGTTTCCGACGGAAAGCTTGAAAGCATTGGCAATAACACAGACAGTTTTAGAATTCATTGTTTTAGATGCTCAACCAATGTCAGTTGTTGAAGATGAGGGCTTCCGTCGCCTACTGGAATACTTAGAGCCACGGTACTCTCTTCCATCACGCAAGTATTTTTCCGAGACCGCACTGCCAGAACGGTACAAAAAAGTGTGCAAACACATCTCAAAAGAGATTAAAGATAGGCAACGAGCTTCACTACAGATATATGGAGCTCTGCTGTGTGCCCAATGTCGTTTTTAAGTTTAACTGTCCACTGGTTGGACACAAGCTGTACACTGCACAGTGCAATGCTTCAAGCTAAAAACTTCCATGGTTCACACACCAGCGATACCATTTCGGCTGCAATGAATGATGCTTGACAAATGGCACTTTCCGTTGACTAAAGTGCATGTCATACTCGGGGACAATGCAAGTAACATGAAAAAGGCCATGGACAACATGGGGGTGCGACGCTTAGGCTGCTTTGCTCACACATTGCAGCTTGTAGTCAATGAGGGACTACTGTCACAGCGGCGTGTGAGCGATGCCATTGCAATCGGCAGGCAAATTGTGGGACATTTTTAACATTCTCCACTTGCATATTCACGGCTGCAAGATATCCAGCTCTAGATGCAAATGCAACCTAAACGCCTGTAACAAGACGTCAAAACAAGGTGGAATAGTACCTACTTGATGACACAGAGTCTTCTGGAACAGAAGCGAGTCCTCTGTGCTTACATTGCTGACCATGACCTGCCCAGTACACTGACCGCTAACCAGTGGGCTTTGCTAGAAAAAACGAGCATTGTTCTAGCACCATTTGAAGAGCTAACAAGGAAAGTAAGCTTTTCAACTGCCTCCACCGCCGACGTCATTCCAGCTGTCACCGACCTCAAACGCATCCTGGCTAAAGAAGGCGATGCAGATACTGGCATCAAAACAATGAAAAATAACCTGCTTCAAGCTGTCAACAAACGCTTCGACACTGTGGAAGATGAATCCCTATATGCACTTGCCACCCTGCTGGACCCGAGATATAAAGACAGGTAAGATTGTAAACTAACTAATTACATTAGGTCTATATTATAGATTGTTTTACTTTCCACAGTAACACCAATACTGTAATTGATGAGATGCCATGCTGTACATTATATATATATATATATATATATATATATATATATATATATATATATATATATATATATATATATATATATATATATATATCTTCATTTGTATATTACTCTAATCAGCCTAAAGTTTTAGTGTCATCAAGTTTTGCAAAGCGTGCAAAAGATGCACTGACAGGGGAACTAGAGGAAGACTTGAGGAGCAGCACAGCTGGAGCATCAGAGGCTGCAGAGCCACAAGAAAAGGTCCCTCAGGTGGAAGCAGCAGCAGCACCACCACCAAGTAAAAGCAGCTTTATGCAAGAGTTTGACCAAATTGTGGAGGAGTGTGAAGATCCCAGTGCAGCAAGCAGCTCAAGCCCTGCAGTCCAACTGCATGGATATCTTGCAGAGAAAACCATCGCTGCCTCAGACAACCCATACCAGTACTGGGGAGTAACAAAGACTGATTACCTTGTCTTGCTGCCACTGCCACAAAATACCTTTCTGCCCCCTGCACTAGTGTAGAAAGCGAGAGAGTGTTCAGCACAGTTTCCAACATTGTGGATGAAAAGAGAAATAGACTTACAGCAGAGAGAGCAGAAATGCTTGTCTTCATGAGAAAGAATTTGACATTGCTGATTAAGTGAGCATTCACAGGTTAAGTGAGCATTCACAGGTTAAGTGAGCATTCACAGGTTAAGTGCACTCACTTAACCTGTGAATGCTCACTTAACCTGTGAGACAGTGTGAGACACTGCACTACATACAAGTTTACAAGTTTTAGTTATTATTTGTATGTGTGACCAAATTTTTGTTTGACCAACTTTTTATTAGTTTATTCTCAGGTTCATCTGCTAGGTTTTATTTTGAATTCCTGTTTTCAGAACTTTGCACATATATTTTTTACATGTTTGGTTACGGTTTGATTACTATTGTATGTATGTTCAACCAATACTGTTTTGTTTCTGCGGCTACATTTTATTTATTTTAATTTAAGAAGTTTGATTACATTCTGTTTTAGATTTGAATGCACAATTGTTTTTAATGCGTTTGCAGGACTTTGGACCTAATATATTTTTTACAAGTTTACAATTTTTGGTAACTGTTTGATTACTATTGTATGTTTGACCAATACACTATTTTGTTTCTACTGCTATATTTTGTTTTATTAAATTTATTTTAAGAAGTTTGATTACATTCTATTTTTGATTTGAATGCACAATTGTTTTTTAAATAACAAATAAATAAGAATTCAATACATTCCATCTATGTTATTTTGTCTTAGTTAGGAAAGTAATGTTTAGTTAGGAAAATCTGATGCCTTTAGTTTCTTCCACATGGTGGAAGGAAGGTATACAGTGTATTATTAATTCAACAACAGTATCGGGTATCGACAGATACACAAAGCCCTGGCATCGGTATCGGGACTGAAAAAGTCGGCTCGGTGCACCCCTACAAGACACTAGCGGCTCTGTTAGTTGATTAGTTTTATTTATAAACACACATAATATAATGTTACTCATTCTTAACAAACTGGAATCACCTTGGCCCCTTTGCCTGGAAGAACTGAACATGTTCTCACATTCACAATATTTGTATGTTTGTACCACTATGAAGAGTATGTGTATTTCAATTTGTGGGGTACATTTGGATTGGGTTGGATATTGAATTTATGGGAAAACTTTACTAATTTTCAACCAGGACACTATTTTCCCATGTTTATGTGTCTAAGTGTCTAATGGGAGCAACACATTTTGAAATTGGTCAATACTAAGCAAGAGCACTTCAGCCTTAAAACGGCTGCAATGTAACCCTATAGGGCAAATGCGCACCCTCAATGTATAAGGGCTTGTTTTGCCTCAGATTGTTATTATATGTGTCAGATTACATTATGAGAAGATGGAGAAGTCTAGTTCTGACATCTTGTAAGGTGTCTGTGTGACTGTGTATGGAACTATGGATATTTATAGTGTTGAATGCAAGTGGGAAGTTCCAGGGAGTTTGTTGTTTCGAAATGCAGCAAGCGTAGCTTTATGTTGTCTAAAAGACTTTTAATTGGGCATTTCAGAATTGTGCCAACCAAATATTGAGCAGTTTTGTGGACAATAAATAAAGTCTGTCTATCTGAAGATCTAAAACAATTAGATGGTTAATCAATTAGTTGATCAACAGAAAATGTATCCACAACCATTTTGATGGCAGGTTTATTGTTTAAATCCTTTGTAACATTCTCTGGAATAGCTTCTAAAATGTGAAACATTCCTGTGTTTTTACTCTTCTATGATATTAAACTCAATATTTTGGACTGTCTGGCAACTTGAGACATTTAAAAATGTCACCTAGGGCTTTGAAAAAGTTGTGATAGTCAATTTTCACTATTTTATGACATTTTATAGACCAGCAGGTTAATTGATTATGGAAGTATCTAAGCTGCAGCTTTATTCTACTTATTTCAACACCAACTATATGATGATGCAGAAATATGAATTATTACATGTGTATTACCAGGTCATTCCCAGATTTGAAGTAGAAACAGGACATTTGATGTAGATGTTCTGAAACTGCTTTAGGATTAAATGTTGATGAAAATTGATTTATTCACAGGAACATTTAAACTGTCCTAATGAATGCAATGACAGACGCCAATGGGTGTGCATGTGATTTAGTTCTCCTGTTCACTTTGAAAAAAGGAAGAATACCTAACTTTTGTAACCCTAACCAGAGGTTAAATTGGGCCGGAGCGCAGCTCTGCCTCCTCAGGTCCACAACACACCCTGCCGGAGCTCAGCTCCGTCTCCTTCAGCATCAAACATTTTGCCGGGGCTTCAGCCCTGAATGTTTTGAGTGCAACCCCGAATGTATTTTGAAAAGTCTACTGACAAATATGAAACCGGACATCGTTTAGTGTCCACTCTCGCTGTAAAAAGCTGTGAAGCTTCAGGTTTATGGATGCGCTCTGCTGTCGACGTGCTGCGGCAGATGTGTCGCGTTTGAGCTCCGTGCATTTCTGCCATAAGTTTCGGGTTTCCACCTCCGATGTAGAGCAGCGTACAGCAACTTCCCTAAACGTCTCAAACGGGGCTCTGTGTTTCAAACGGGGCTCTGTGTCTGTCAGGAGGACTGAGATCTACCGTATCAGCAGAGATATCACGTAATGCACAGCAGACTACGGTGCAGGTAGATTATTTTCTGAAATATAGTGACTTTATTCTTGTAATAGCTCGTAATTATAAACTTTATTTTTTTCACAAAATATCACAACTCCTCCAAATCTCAGAGAACACAGATGGGATGAGTTATATTTTCAATGTGCACAAAGTTTTGGACATGAGCAGAAATCTTGCTCAAACATCTGAAATATTACAGTCCAGAGGTTTATTAATAAATTAAATGAATAATGTATCACTAAGGTGAATTATTGTCATATGCACATTTACGGAGGTTACTTCCCAAACAAAAGATGCAAAAGAGGGAAAAATAAATGATGCCTAGGCTACATGTGTGCTGACTCAGATATAATTTGAAAAGTCGATTTAAAGGAGAATAAATAGATGAAAGCAATACAGCTTACAGCCTAACTGCAATATTTTCCATTATGTTTTTAGATTTGGATTGTAATGTTTCCCTTTACATAACGATATTTCAGGCATATTTATTCAGAAAAAGGTAGTAGAAATAGGTGCATAACAATTCACCAAAATGCAGGAAATTAAGTGTTTAATGCTAACAAAATTCTGGGGGAGGACCCCCAGACCGCCACATCATAAGTCAGCACACAAATCTGGAAGCAAAACCTTGGCCTTTGGGTTGCCAGGCCAGTTATGATTAGACCAAATGTTGGTGCCATCTAACAAACTGGAAGCTTAAATGAACATACACTGGCTATTAACAAGCTGGGCAGGCCAATCACTGTTAAAAAGGCTATAATAGTGGTTTCTGATTCTCTTAAATCAACATAATGTTCTTGTTTAAAAAGATTTTTACATATTTGCCAACCAATATTTTCAAACATGTTCAAATTCATAAATTTTCCAAGGGTGAAATCCATTGCCTGCCTGTTAACATTAGCCTATAAAAAGGTAAAAAATAATAATAATAATAATAATAATAATAAAGTAAGTGAATTTTAAAGTATTTCTCTTTGTTTGAATAACTAATCAACCTTACACATTAATACTGGAGAAAGAGCCCTTTGGTGTAAAAACACATTAAGTCATTTTACGGCGCGATTTTGAATGATGACCATTCCCCGTAAGTAAGGGCTCCCCTACAAAAGTCAATTAAACCACTGACCCTAACATTTAAGAAAAATCCCCACCTAATGTGTTTAGTGTCTTGGAAAAACCTGAGAGACTGTGCTGAAAAAACAACAGTATACCCTTTTGGTTCTTTCTGTTTGATATGAATTACTGTAAGTGGTTGGGTTATAACATAAAGAAAAATAGTAGAAAATAAAATGCCTAGGCCTGTGAAGTTTTCAAGCAGTCTGAATTTGCCGTTTGATATTGATTTATTACTGATAGATAATAAACAGTTTTCAGTATTTAGAGAGACAATTTCATTTTTCTACATCCATATAGGCTACATTAAAACAGTTTTTTTATATGTTTAAGCACACTTTATAACAGATCAGAATATGTTTTGTCTGTATCGGAGCCTGCAGAGTAACAAGTGACTGCAACTGTTCAAGAACCTACATGTAGTGGAGTAAAAGTAGATCTGTTGGCTACAGTAAATACTTCGGTCCAATATAATGAACTACCAAAGTTAGCATTTATGTCCGTGTAGCCTCCGTAGTTATTTCAACACTTGCTAATGCAAAATTAAAGTTAATGTGGAGAACCAGCGTTTACCTCGACAGTCTTGAAGAACATGTTGGAAGTTGTTCCAGTATTGATGTGACGTTCGGTTAGAGAAAAGTATCCTTCATCCAACAAGAAAAGTGTTCCCTTCTGCTGCTCTGTCCGACCGTATGACTCTTCACTACATAGGCCTACTTAAAGTCAACCAATCACAAAACATTTAACATGTAGCCCAAATCTCACATTATAGGTCCATGCCAACTCTTCGATATCTGTGCTACTTGCTTCACTTCCGCATATCTACAGGTGACTGCTGCTGAGTGCGCGCGTGTACAGTTAAAGGTGTGCCGTTTCACCCGCCGCTGACGTCACCTGGAGCCTATTTCCGCCAGTGAAAAATAAAACATTTGATGAAAACCTTGTCTTGATAATAAAAATATATCCTTGGTAAGTCAAAATTATTATTATGAGATAAAAAGTCATAATTATGAGAGAAACAGCTATTTGGCAGAGGTTCTCCTATTCAGTTAGACAGAAATGGATTGTGAGTACATTGAGGACTACTTTAAACGTGGCTTTACAATAGACGAGATTCTGCATTTGCTTGCTGATTCACATGGGATTTTACTAAGCAAACGCACTCTTGAAAGGACATTAAGCAAGAAGCAGCTCTGGCGAAGAAAGAATAAAACTGCTGTGGCTGAGGTAGCAACATTCATTGAACAGCAACTGTAAACATCTGGTCAGTGTCATGCCCAGATAGCAAAAAATATCCGCAGGGCTTCTTTTTGCCGCCGGCCCTAAGCTGTCAGCTATAGGTGCGTCCCGCTGGCGGGATGAAACGTTTGCCGCCGAATACGTCACTCCCATTTCCTCTGTCCTTTGCCTCTGTCTAATGGACCGCGGCCGGCTGGTGGCAAGCCGCTTTGAAATAGGGTGACCACCTGCTAATAAGCCCAAGGGGGGACAAGGGGGGACAAGGGGTATGTTTCTGAGGGACAATGTGGGACACTGCCTGGCACGGCGATGCCCCCACCCCACGGGCAGTAAAATTACTTAATGTGTTTTTACACCAAATGGGCTCTTTTTCCAGTAGGCCTATTAATGTGTAAGGTAGTGTTGATAAGTTATTCAAACAAAGAGAAATACTTCACAATTCACTTACTTTATTATTATTTTTTTTAAACCTTTTATTGGCTAATGTTAACAGGCAGGCAATGGATTTCACCCTTGGAAAATGTATGAAATTGAACATGTTTGAAAATCTTGGTTGGCAAATATGTAAACATCTTTTTAAACAAGAAAATTATGTTGATTTAAGAGAATCAGAAACCACTATTATAGCCTTTTTAACAGTGATTGGCTGGCCCAGCTTGTTAATAGCCAGTGTATGTTCATTTTAGCTTCCAGTTTGTTGGATGGCACCAACATTTGGTCTAATCATAACTGGCCTGGCAACTCAAAGGCCAAGGTTTTGCTTTCAGATTTGTTTGGTGACTGTGGGGGTCTGAATTTTTTTGGCATTAAACACTTCATTTTCTGCATTTTGGTGAATTTTTATGCACCTATTTCTACCTTTATCTTTATGTAGCCTAAAGGTAAACATTAGGCTACAATCCAAATATAACAACATAATGGAAAATATTGCAGTAAGGCTGTCAGGAATTCTGTATTGCTTTCATCTATTTATTCTCCTTTAGATTGACTTTTCTAATTATATCTGAGTCAGCACACATGTAGCTTAGGCATCATTTATTCTTCCCTTTTTGCATCTTTTGTTGGGAAAGTAACCTCTGTAAATGTGCATATGACAATTATTCACCTCAGTGATACATTATTCATTTACATTTTTTACGTTTGAGACGTTTAGGGAAGTGGCTGTACGCTGCTAAACATCGGAGGTGGAAAACCGAAACTTCTGGCAGAAATACATGGAGCTCAAACGCGACACATCTGCCGCAGCATGTCCACAGCAGAGCGCATCCATAAACCTGAAGCTGCGCAGCTTTTTACAGCGAGAGTGGACACTAAGCGACGTCCGGTTTCATATTTGTCAAATTTTCAAAATACATACACAACTCAAAACATTCAGGGCTGAACCCCCGGCAAAATGTTTGATGCTGAAGGACACGGAGCTGAGCTCCAGCAGTGTGTGTAGTGGACCTGAGGAGGGGGAGCTGCGCTCCGGCCCAATTTAACCTCTGCCCTCAACACCTTTCAGCCACAAATATTCATTTTCCCAGTCTTTGTTGTACCCACACCTTCTCTTTTTTAATTGATGGCGGTGCCTCAGAGTCAGACTCGGTCTCTTTCTCCTTTTTTCGAATTGGAAAGCGCGCATCTAAAAGTTCCTTCCCAGTGTGTCTGGTATGCACGTGCGTGGCTGCGTGCGCTGTCATGACAACAACAAAAAAGTTGACAACAACATCGTCAACAGTTCAACTGAGGGGTGGGTTTGGCAACAGTAGCGTGCTGAACTGTCAAGTAATGTTCGTTTGGCTGCCTGGGGCTCGAGGATATAGAGCGACCAACTTTTTTTTTGAGCAAGCATTGATTATGCGTGACACGGTCTCAATTTGCGGGACTCATGAATTGGGCTTCAAACGCTGCAAACGCAAAAATATATAATAATTGCCATGTCAACATAGTTTATAATATGAACAATCACACTTGTGTGTTGTGTACATTATGATAAAACAGTATCACCATTTGTAGGAGAAATAAATTGACACACCCTCTAAACATGGATATATTAACTAAGAAATAATAGAAATAAGTTCATATATTAAACCCTTGCCCCTATACACATACACACATCAGTCTGCCAGAAATTCAGAAGAAGAGGAAGAAGGAACACCTCCTTCCCTCTCTACCCCCGTAGAAGAAGAACGCCCCCCTCCCCCGCAGTTGTTGGAAATAACCGTCGCTTCGCGCTCGATCCGTTTTGGCCTGTGCTTCTTCGGTGAAACTTCGTCGTGTATTCAAGGTAAGCGATTATTTTCACTGTTGATGTAACGTAAACTTTTCTGTGTCCATGTCCTCGTTGCTAGTTTAGCACCATTTGCTGAAATAAATGACCATGGCTTAGCTAGTTGCTACGTTGAGACTAGCGTTAGCCGTGGTTAGCCTGTGGTTCGCATGTAGCCGCGGCTATCGCGACGCAACACAATAATTGACTAATGTTTACCAGCTGTGCTGTGCTTATCATATTAAACAGTGCTCTACTGGTTGAAGTAGTGAGAGTTAGCTAAAGAAGCGGGTCAAGTCTTCGAATTGTTGCTAACCTCTAGCTATATTGCTATGTTTTCTCCAGGTTATTTTGAATGGACAGCTTTGTCGCTGATAAGCTAACTGACTGGCGGCTGTCTGAGCTGACAGAGAATTTTAGAGGTGAGCATTTTACTCTTACTGCCCTGACATCATCTCTCTATACCTAAACATTTTTTCTTTAATGGGGCTTGAATGTGTCGGTGGAAGATTTTGTGAAAGTCACAACTTCTTCGACAGTGGGGTATGCATTATAGTTAATGATACTTGTGCCTTGAAAATTCAATGTCTGTGATATTTTCAGATTATCTTACTTCTGGAAATATTTAAATATCTGGAAATTTAAATCTGTAATGTCACTTGTTTGTTTATTTACTGAAAGTGGTTTTTTTTTTTACATTTACAGGCCATCCACAAACATAAAAGAGGCCCTGGCGCTATCATTGGTTCAGACATTCCCTGAATGATGGATCAGACATTGGCTGTGAGTTTAATTATCTTGGTTCATATGGAATTTGATGCTGATTTAAAACTTTTTTTTTTTTTTTTTACACACAAAGATGTGAATGCACTATAATAAGCAATGGTGTCTAATGAGATGAAGCGGTCATACGAGACATAATATAGTGTATGTGTACATGTATCATTTTCTTTAATTTTGCTTTTAACCCTTATTTCTCTTATCAGTACCTGATGTGTGTTATCTCTACTGCTAAACTTTGTAAAAGATTAAAAATGTCCCTCTTAGATATGGAAAGTTCTGTCTTATTTTCTTCCAGGAAATATGGTATTTATTTATTTATTTTATGTAGATTTCCAGAGACTCCAGAATGAAAACCAAGCTCTGAGGGAGGAGAACCACACCATGAGGGAAAGCAATGCACGAGCAGGTGAGAATATGCACTCTTTCTTAAATTTTACTTTTTTTGTGTGTAATTTAGGTTCAAAATTACCATATGCCTTTTCATTTTGGAGCTTCGGATGACAGCGGCTCACTTCAAGAGCAGGTGAAGCAAGTTGGGACAATGTTGAAGACGTTTGCTTGCACTTGGCAATCAGGTAAACTTGCAAAAACCTGTGGTTGTTGGTTTAATTCCCACTGGGGCCACCTGTACATGTAGTAGACCTAGATATAAATGTCATAGTTTAGTAGTTGAGGGACCAGGACTGACTACTTTATTCTTTTATTCTGGGAACCCCTGTAGGTGCAGATCAGACCCTAATGCTGCGACGTCTTGGAGAGTTTGGCGATGTTGTGCGCAGCATGGACAACAAAATGGAAACTATGCAGGAACATTTCAGTGCCAATGTGTCTGTTGGAGAGCCACTGATGAGGCGGTCCAGGTTAACGTTACGCATTACCTGAAAGGAGCATCTGACCGTGAAGGCGGAAAAAGGCACCGCACAGCTGAGAGGGACCCACAGCCGACCCCTTAAACCTAGGCTGACTACTGACACCCCCTTATCACTGACAACTGGAACACTTTCTTTATCCTGCAGTCAGTAACATCAAGAAGCCAGAAGTGCCAGACTACACTCACCTAATCCACAATATTCACTGTGGAAATAATTTTTTCTTCTTCTTCTTTTTTTTTTTTTTATTCCCCATGACCCTGCCTTGAGGGCAGCGCCTTGGATGGATATGGGATGGTGAGATTGTTTGTCCTTTATACAGGCGCATGAGGGATCACTGAAGATATGCCCATTTTGCGCTGCCTCATTCTGGAGATCCAGTAGTCAGGCTTGAAAGACTGATTATCATTACTTAGACTGTCCTGCAATTCTTAGCCCACTACCCCACGCAGACCCCACCACTCCACACATTCTGATTGGCTGTGTTCTCTAGAGCCAGATTTCCTGCTGTTAATTGTGTTTGTTCCCACTTGTTGTTGTATATAAATGTATATTACCTGGTATCCTGCACATTCTTTGATACCAAAGATCTCAATTACTTCCTATACAATTTGCTGCTTATTTCATTGTTACAGTGCTTAACTATTCTATTTATAAATATAGCTTGTAAATCCTAGATTATACCTCTAATACTTGATATCTGCTCATTATCTGTTCTGGTACCAAATATTTTACTTAACGTAACTTTAGTATTGGCTTATTTCATTCCGTCAGTGCTTAACAATGGTATTATAGTTTGTAAATCCTATTTCATAGCTGTTACTTGATATTGCACATTAACTAGAACATTAATTCTATTTTCATTCCATCAGTGTGCTTAACTGTTATTCTATTAAAAATAGCTAGGAAATCCTATTTCACCAAATATTCTACTTATTCTGTTTTTAACATTTGCTTTTTTCGTTTTGTCACAGTGCTTAACTTTTATTCTATTGTTAAATAGAACTTGTAAATCCTTGTGTCACAAGTCAGCATTGCAGTTGTAATGGTCTGTTCTACTACTGTTTTTACCTCAGTATGTATGTGTAAATATATAATGTGTGTGTGTGTGTGTGTGTGTGTGTGTGTGTGTGTGTGTGTGTGTGTGTGTGTGTGTGTGTGTGTGTGTGTGTATTTAAGTGATCTGAGACGTCTTGTTTCAATGACAGTTACTGTACTTTGAAATGTGGAATTAAAACGCCAAATGGAAATTTGTCTGGTTTGATCAATCATTATTCTTGATAAACTGCATGCTATAAATATTAAATATAAATAAATTAATATATATATACACACAATAACCGGCGGCAGATCGCTCGAAAATAGCGTTTGCCTCCGACGGAAGAAGGGCCACCTTTGGTATAACGGCGGCGGAACGGCGGTTGTCCCGCGGGCCGGCCTCGGAACGAAGGCGGTAGGAAGGCGGTGCGCCGGCAAACGTGTTTGCGATTACGCCATTCTGACGCTTCTACTGCCTCTGGAGCACCGCCGGTGGTCCGCCGACTCATTGCTATCTGGGTGGTTACAGATGGATGCACCAAAAATGTTGGTTACATGGAATTGTGACTGACAGAGAAACAGTATGAATACAGTTATTGGATGGTGAAGGTGTTGATCTGAGGTCAAAAAACAGACTGCAAAGGCGTGTTTACCACAGCTGTGGTCCAAACTATGTCTGGCACATTGACGGCTACGACAAGCTTAAGCCATTTGGAATTGCAATCAGTGGATGCATTGATGGGTGTTCCAGAAAGATGTTATGGCTTGAAGCTTATGTAGCGAGTGGGACTCTTTTTGGTGTGGAGTGCCTTTTTGGCCCTCTCAACACCGAGACCCAAGGAAGACACTGGCAACGCCACCCGGGGAATTTCACCCCGACAATAGGATTTGACTAGTTAAATAGCTAAATCACCAAAATACAGAAAGCACACAGGTTCGATTTATGCACAAAGCCAGAGACGTAGTTCCGTTAAAACAATGATTTTATTAATACAATTACTAAAACATCAAATATAAAATACTATTTAAAATACCAGACCTACTAAATATGGGAAATAAGTGCTCAAGGCCTTACCGGTGGAGGGACAGGGTCAAGGGGTGTGGGGTCTCAGGGAAGGATCACCTCAATCACACGTGAACACACAAACACACACACACACTGTGGTTAAAAACTCAAAATAAACCAAACGGGGGAAAACACAGCACACGGGAGGGAGACACCACCACCGGGGACACAGACACCACCACCTTCGGCACTCAGAAACTGTGGGAGAAGAACATCCAATTATTGGGAGGGAAAAATAAATAGAAACAACAACTTCAATCTCAGGCAAATCTAGGCAGCAAAGGTGTCTTAATGGCTGCCTAGAGCCTAACAACCAAAATAACAAATAAACCATAAAGGTTTCAACAAAAATGAAGGTCTTTATCACAACTTAAACAGAAAAACCAAAAATCACTTAATCCTAGCGGCCTAGAGCAAACAAAAATAACCAAGATTAACAGATAATAGTTTAAACAGAAATGAAAGTATTTTTATCAAAACTTAAAAGAAATATAAATTAATAAAAAAATTACTAAATCATAATTTAGCAAATAAACCCATAAGCATAGACCCCAATCTCCATACACGTATTAGCAAGCACGGTCAAGCCAAATAAAGCAAAGCTATCGTCCGTGTCACAATCACTCAAACAGCCCTTTCAGACACTTTGGGCCACAGATCCTGGCGCTGTGAGGCGCGTAGAGGCGTTCAAAGCTTGGAGTAAGCTGGTGTAGCTACAGCCCGTTGACAGTGGTTGAAACAGAAGTCAGTTGAGACAAAACAGCAGCGTGGCAGGGAAGGGAAGGGCTAGTGCGGATACCAGCGCAAGCGAAGCAATTTTACAACCCCGTCAGGGAGCTTCGCACCAATACACCGACAGTGCCGATAGTACAGCTACACAGAGCCAGCAGCAACACTCAACCCGGTTCCGTTACAGGAAAGATCGGGTTTGTAACAGGGAGACACTGTTGACTGCACTGCGAACGCGAAAGGACCCAGAGCGGAAATGTGCTTCCAGCAACAAAGAGTAAAGAGTGTCAAGAGGTCAAACCCCCTGCCTATATAGCATGCAGTTACTTCCTGATTGGTCCAGAGAGAGTGAGTGTGATTGAAACCACCTGCGACCAATCAACCTGCTACAATCTAACCCAACTTTTGGATCGTCGCTCCGACGATAGAGCAAACCCAACCGTTTTGGCCTCAACTAATCCCATGGTCTAAAGAGGGCCGACACAGAATTGACCAGAGGGTCCGGAAGCTTTACTGCACCACCTGCCGGTACCCCCACGGCCCTCGGGAGGCGATTGATATTAGAATGGTGGCCTGCTGTTGGCCGGGCTGTCTGACGGAGTGCAACTTCACTGCTGTCAGAATGGGTGGTTGGTGAGACTGCGTTTGCAGTGCTGGGAGCCCCAACAAGGTCCAAAACCGGAGGCACTGGGTTGGTTTGAGTTTGTACCACCAAAGGAGGCTCCTGCCTGAGAACCAACAGATCACCGTCACCAAAGTACTCCTCCTCTGATTCGGAGTGATCTAAGGAGGGTGACAGAAAGGCAGCAGGGCCACCAGAAGGGTCTAACTCGACCACAGCCTTCAGCAGGGCACGATTAACATGCCGGGACTTAGTCGGATTGTCTACAGGCGCTATGGTGTACACCGCTCCACCATCAGCTGGTGCCCTCAGAACTCTATATGACACAGGATCATACAGATCCTGGATCTTATGATGACCTCGTGTACTGATGTTCCGCAACCCCACCAACTGGCCTACTTTCAGAGGGTGGTCTCGAACATGCTGATCATAATTCCTCTTACGACGCTCTGCTGCACCCCTTAACCTTTCCCCAGCTCCCTCAAAAGCTATCCGTAAGCGGGTCTGATGTTCCTGGATCCATTCATGGGTACTGCCACAAAGAGGATCTTGTACTCTACCTAGCAGGAAATCAACTGGGAGCCTGGGCTCTTGCCCAAACATCAACAGAAAAGGGGACTCCCCAGTGGCCTGATGAGGGGTGGTGTTATAGGAATACAGCACCTGTGGCAGACAGGAACTCCAGTCCCGCTTCCGAGACACCGGAAAGGTGCGCAACAAGTTGTGCAGGGTTCGATTAAAGCGTTCACACTGACCATTTCCAGCTGGATGGTATGGGGTGGTACGAGACTTCTCGATGCCATAGAGCCTACAGAGCTGCTGGATCAGAGAACTCTCAAAGTTGCGGCCCTGGTCCGAGTGTATACGAGCAGGAACACCAAACTTTGAGAACCATTCTGTCACCAAAACCTGACCCACAGTGGAGGCTCTTTGGTCACGGGTGGGGACAGCAAGCGTATACTTGCTAAAAACATCAGTCATAACAAGGACATTTTCCAACCCGTTATAAGTCGGTTCCAACACTGTGAAATCCATAGCTACGATCTCATTTGGCCTTGAAGCCAGCAAATGCCCCATGAAGCTGCGAGCAGTTGGCTGGGTGTCCTTAGCCACTTGGCACCTCTCGCAGGCCCGACACCATTGTGCGGCCTCAGAGGACATACCTGGCCAGTAACACCGCCGTCGCAAAAGCTCTAATGTTCTTTCCACACCCTGATGACCATGGTCTTGGTGAACCTTGGTCAACACCTCTTCCCTTAAGGAAGCTGGCAAAATTAGCTGGGACACTGCCTCAAGGCCATCAGGACGGAAGGCCTGGCGGTACAAGACCCCATCCCTTTCTATCAACCGGTCCCATTGGCGCAGCAATGCCAAGGCAGGCTGTGAGACTGCCTTTCGCTCCTCACCATTGGGACCATTGCCTCTCCGCCAGAAGACCAGGGCCTCTTTAATGACGGGATCTGCCTGTTGCAAAACACCAAGATCTGCAGGTGTATATTCTGGTAAGGCAACAATAGCAGATTGAAGTGTCACCATATAATTTTGGTTGGGTCACCTCGCTCTGTACTAGGCCGATGCTTTATTTCTTCGCGCGTTCCCCCTCCAAATTCGGAAAAAGACAGGTGGCGTGCCAGGAGCATTGACATTCTGCTCCTGGCGCATCCTCTCATTATCCGCTCTTAACTGTGCAACTAAATCCCTCAACTCCTGTAACTCCTCGCCCATAACTAAGCCCTACTGATACAATGGGGCCGAACAGGAAATTAACAGCAGTTCGTCAAGAGCCGCAAAAGTGGGAAGAAGCTAGCTGCTGTTTTGTCTCTAAATAAAAAAAACACAAAAAAAACACAGTAACCCACAATACAATAGTTACACTATACAAATACAGTAAAACAAAACAGGAACAAACGTCTATGGCTTTCAAAAATGCATAATCCTGCCGACAACGCCAGATTGTGGCGAGTGGGACTCTTTTTTGGTGTGGAGCGCCTTTTGGCCCGCTCAACACCAAGACCCAAGGAAGACACCGGCAACGCCACCCGGGGAATTTCACCCCGAGAATAGGATTTGACGAGTTAAATAGCTAAATCACCAAAATACAGAAAGCACACAGGTAGTTCCGTTAAAACAATGATTTTATTAATACAATTACTAAAACATCAAATATAAAATACTATTTAAAATACCAGACCTACTAAATATGGGAAATAAGTGCTCGAGGCCTTACCGGTGGAGGGACAGGGTCAAGGGGTGTGGGGTCTCAGGGAAGGATCACCCCAATCACACGTGAACACACAAACACACACACACTGTGGTGAATAAACTCAAAATAAACCAAACGGGGGGAAACACAGCACACGGGAGGGAGACACCACCACCGGGGACACCAACACCACCACCTTCGGCACTCAGCAACTGTGGGAGAAGAACATCCAATTATTGGGAGGGAAAATAAATCAAAAATAAATAGAAAAAACAACTTCAATCTCAGGCAAATCTAGGCAGCAAAGGTGTCTTAATGGCTGCCTAGAGCCTAACAACCAAAATAACAAATAAACCATAAAGGTTTCAACAAAAATGAAGGTCTTTATCACAAAACAAACAATGACCAAAAGATCATTGCTGGCTACTTTATGGATTCTGTGATCAATGCTGGTGGGTGCCCTGCCAGACTCAGACTTGATTTAGGAACAGAAAATGGCCATATGGCTGAAATGCAGCGGTTTTTGCACTTTTATGAAAACCAAGCTGAAACAGACAGTGTAACCTTTGGTCCAAGCACTGGAAACCAACGGACTGAACCAGTTTTGAATGCACTAAGACAAACTAAGAGAAAATGGCTACTTCTCAGACAACAAGTCCTTGATCCAGTTTTGCTTTCTTCAAACAATAGAGGTAATTGTCACGTTATGAGATAAAGGATTGCACACAAAAGCCACAAATTACCATGTAAAGTCATTGCATGTGTTTGGTGCAGAAAATGAATACATTATTTTTCTGTTTGACAAAAACAATATGTGGGTTAAGGTAAAGTATTCAGAGTAGCTTCGCATCAAATAAGTAGGCATTATTTAAGAATTGTCCTGTGCAAAAACTTGCATGATGCCAAAGCCCCTTTTCTCATTTTGGGTTATACACCACGTTTCGGTAGCTGCGAAAATGTAATTGCAACATTAGTTGCACTGAAAAAAAAGTGCAAAAAAACATTTTTCTAAAGGCCATAATGACTATAATATTATACAGTATTAAAATCATACCTGCAAACTCAGAAGGGTTGAAAAAGTTGACACATCTCTTCTCTTCTCTCTCTCTCTCTCTCTCTCTGTTTAAAAAAGGAGTACCTTGTTCAATTGTATTTGTCTGTTCAAAAATATAAAACAATAAAAAGTTGATCTAAAAAAAAAGGAGCACAAGGCGACATTAAAGAACGGCTTGTGTATTGCTAAGGCCACATGGTCAAAATTAAATGATTTATTAAAAATGTAATAATAACTTATAACAATAACCTATTTCAGGCTGAGTCTGTGTTTTTCACACAATGGCAGCTACAGTCTGGTGTTACAATCCTCTACAGTGAAATACAGACACACTTTTACACCGTTTAGCTGTCAGCATTTTACCGTGTTTACTCCAGATGCTAGCTAACGGTAGGCTAACGTAACAGGCATTTAAGTGGCACTTAATAAGGCACCGGAATCCGTGTTGCTATTTGGTCCGGTAGATAACGGTTATTAAGGCACCGGTGCCGTATTAGCAGGTGCGATGAATCGTGTACAAACCAATAGGGTTTATACTTAAATTCACTCTATCCGGATGGTGCGATTTATCTGGATAGGTTTTTTTTGGGTGTTTTTTTGAACGATGACAAGCCGGAATGAAAACAAGCCAAACTGAAATTGACCCCTTACTGTTAGCGTTGTGACGGATAAGGCACGAGAGTATGGTGTTTATAGGTTTGTGTTCGTAGAAGTCAATGTTATGACGTAACTGCTGAATCTTAGTATCCCAATTGGACTTTAACAGGTTACTATACTTTCGTGTCGCAATAATACCTAGGCATTTAATTTGATCATCTACAATCTTAAAAGGCATTGTATGTAGGAAATCAAAATCTGTCTCGTCTGATATTGGAAGCAGTTCACTTTTCTCCCAATTAACGGTGTACCCCGAAAAGGCTGCCAAATTTTTTAATTATATGCAGGAGGGTGGGATCGTTTTTCTGGGGTGCGATATGTATAATGTTATGTCATCCGCGAAAAGTGACAGATGGTGGTCTTTGCCATAGAGTTGAATAGGTTTATAGTTGGGGTTTGCCCTGATTAGACAATTAAGCACTTCGATGCACAGATTGAATAGGTGTGGAGAGCAAGAACAGCCTTGCCTGACACCCCTTTGTAAATTAAACGGCTGCGATACTTCCCCATTGGTGATAATAGAGGCTTGGGGTTGACAGTAGATGATGGTAATCCAGTTTATGAACGAGCTTCCGAAGCCGGTGGTCAAAGGCAATAACAACACAATCTTCCTTGTGCTTGTTGTACATAATATTAAAGAGACGGCGTAAGTTTGCGTAGATATGCCGACCAGGTACAAATCCTGATTGGTCTGGGTGTACTAGTTTGTGAATGTGGTTGCACAGTCTGTTGGACATCACTTTACTAAGGATTTTCATTTCCATCTGGAGCAAGGATATAGGGCGATAGGAAGACATATTTAAAAGGTCGCTATCTTTTTTAAGTAGTACAGCTATATTGGCCTGGTAAAGCGAGTTAGGCAGGATAGAGATTTCTTTGGAGTGCTTTAGCATCCGTAAGTGTAGGGGGGCAATATCAGGCAGGTATGCTTTATAAAATTCAATTTTAAACCCATCCGGGCCAGAAGCTTTGTTGTTCGGGAATTGCATAACAGCAGTCTTGATTTCTAACCTCGGCATCAAGAGCCTGTACCGCCTCTGCATCCAGTGTAGAGAGCCTGCAGTTTGTGAGGAATTTATTGATAGTTTCTTGGTTAGCGGTACACTTGGATTGATATAGTTCTTGATAAGATTTTGCAAAACATTTATTAATCTCTTCAGGGGATGTAATTTCATTTGCAAGTTTTGTCTTTGATCCTGTGAATGGCCCGGGATGCTTGTGCATGTCTAAGTTGTCTCGCTAAAAGACTGTGCGGCTTGTCGCCAAGCTCAAAATATTTTTGTTTTGCCTTGTGGAGCAAGGAACCGTTTGGTAATCTCCTCCAGAGCTGCATCAGAGGGGTTTGTTTTATATGCATTTTCGAGGTTAGTTAAGTTTTGGTTAATTTCCTCAAGACGAAAATTGTCCTTTTTCCTTTTATTAGCAACATTTGATATCACATGGCCCCTAATAACTGCCTTTAATGCTTCCCAAAGAACTGAATCATTGACGTCGCCAGTATCATTCTCGGAAATAAAGTGGGAGATGTGTTTATCCAAATACTTTCTGAATTCAGTATCTTTTAACAGCATTGCATCAAACTGCCATCGTCTCTTTGTAGGTGCCTGTTCACCAACTTTTAGCATCATGGAAAGTGGAGCATGGTCTGATATTACAATGGGGTGATAGACTATTTTATCGGCGAGTGATATCAGTTTGGAATCTAGCAGGAAATAGTCTATACGAGAATA
This sequence comes from Perca schrenkii, assembly GCA_025617405.1. Taxonomy (NCBI): domain Eukaryota; kingdom Metazoa; phylum Chordata; class Actinopteri; order Perciformes; family Percidae; genus Perca; species Perca schrenkii. The sequence continues at coordinate 10,330,941 of CM046787.1, forward strand.
TGCTTTGTGGACTGGAGAGAAAAATGAATAATCCCTGTCGGTTGGATTTGCAAGCCTCCATATGTCCACTAAGTTTGAGCTTTCCATCAGTGTTTTCAGACGGATACTTAAGTTTGATTGCAGGTATTTTTTCGGAAATTGTTTATCTAAAAGAGGGTCCAATATGCAGTTAAAGTCTCCACCGATTACTATATTGTCAGAAATATTTGGTATGTTGTTGAAGACTCTTTGAAAAAAACTTGGGCTGTCGAAGTTTGGGCTGTAAATATTAACAAATACAATTGGTACAGAGTTCAAGGAGCCGGTTACTATAAGAAACCTCCCCTCGGGGTCGGAAAATGTGGATGTGTGGATAAAAGGAATATTTTTCCTGAACAATATTGCTACTCCCCTTGCTTTGGCATTAAAATTGGCCTGATATATCTGATCTACCCAGCTGACTTTCAGTTTATACCTAAATTTTGGTTTTGAGTGTGTTTCTTGCAGGAACAGTATGTCCGCTGACAGAGACTTTAAGTGAGAAAAAACCTTGGATCGTTTCATAGTACTGCCCAAGCCTCTCACATTCCAGCTCACCATTTTATATCAGTCCCAATGTGCCTGACTAGCTGAGATCTTACAGGGAGTCACCAAACATGTTATGTAGAAAATAGATGTTGCCATGCAAAAAAATAACAAAAAGAACAACCCCCCCATAGCTAGGTAACTACCCCAAACATAGTACCTTACCGGAATAACAGTCATAGGGTGACTGGTATACACTAAGGGCCTGATTTACTAACACTGGCGCAGTTTGCGCTGCGTCTGTTTATGCGAGTTCGGTAATAGCGCACGCTATGCTTCCACATTTTGCATAGTATTTATCAACCCTGACACCCATCAGGCAACCAGCGTCTTTCTCCGCCCACTATACCGTAAATTGCGCTGTAGCAAAGCGGTACTTGTGCTATGTTATGGCTGAGTGCAGACTGCGATATTCCCACTGCTGATGCTATGACTGTTTGAAATGATCCTGATGCCAATATTTGTAATGTAGCGAGGAGTTTAACAACTGCTGGAATGGGATGTGAACGCTGAGTGGGAGATTAAATTTCATCTTTGATTTCTTCCAGTAACTCTAATATTGCTTGATCTGTAACGCTAAAATATGTTGTGTTCACTGACAAAGTGTAATTCTTGTGTTAAAAATATTTTCAGTCTCGCCTATGTCTTCGTCTTGCTCAGATTACTGTTGCCATTTCACCAGCGGCATAAATGTCTACGAGGAAACTCGATTGCGGCTGGTTTAGACCTGCTTTTAAGAGGCGGAGAATTTCCCCCGCAGAATAGAGGCGCGCTCTTACTGACAGTCTTTGTAAATACCACGGAATATATAATTAGGTGCACTTTGTGCTTATCCTCCCACCTTTTTGGCTGCAACTCCCACTTTCCCCACGACCCTCCCACGAACGCATATTGGAAGCGCAACTTGTCTCTTCTCGCTCATGTGGCAGACAATCTGCGATTTTACCCAAGTGCGCCCTGTTTGTAAATAGCCCGCATTGGTTATGTCCGTCTTTGTGACCAATTAGCGCCTGGAAACAGGCGCAAACGGCTTGATAAGTCTAGCCTACAGAGCCTATCTTTAACCTAAATAGCTCCGCATGACAATGTAACATTAGGTGGTAACACTGGTATATTTCAGCTCCAGGACTTACTGAGTGAATATAGCAACATATGTGTGTTTCAACCTTCCTGGAGACTAACAACTACTAATATTTATAACTTCCACTTTCACAACTTAACATTGGCCTACTTGGACTTCACGCACGTGGACACGAAGTGATTTATATCAGTCTCTCCCGAGAGAGCACCTAGACGCAGTCTATTACTGAGGCTCACCTAGAGAGGCAAGAAAAAGATCGGCCTCCGCTGGGTCTGAGAAGGTGCGGGACACACCGCCCACAGTCATCCTGAAGTGAGCCGGGTGGAGAAATCCGTAGCCAATTTTAGCTGCTTTGCATCTCTCACGGACCGAGTCAAATAGTAAAACCACAGCAAATCCAAATAAAATTATGCTCAAATAAAATCAACTTTCTTCCCGTGACATCTACATACTTGACAATTTGTTTCTCCTGGGCATTCTGGGTACTGGGGTAAGTAATTGGTCTTATGATCTTTCGTGATGTTGGTTGTAGCTCTTCATAGACTGCTTCAATCCCTTTCAGCTCTGATCTAACAGGTGCAAGCGTGTTGCTCCACTGTTCAATCACAAAAGTGGCTCTTGAATCAGTTTTTGGTGAGCAAGCTCCTTCAAGATTTGCTCAATGGGCCTCATTCACCAATATCTTCCTAAGTTTTCTCTCAAATATGTTCTTAAGAAGGTTTCTAAGAAAAGTACGCCGGATTCATGACGTGTTCTTAAACAGCCGATTTGTTCGCACCTGTGTTCTTAGGATTGATGAATCCCACGTCTTCGTAACTGAAAGCGCGTGCCAGTTGATCCTAATTAGCATAAGAAAACGCCCCAACAATGCCCATATAAGGATATGACACTTCCTGTGCACCTCCTGGGAGACAGGTTGTCGGAGCTTGTCGGAGCCGCGGTGGAGGAAGTACTGAATGTCAGTACTTAAATAAAAGTACAAATAACCAGAGACATATTTACTTTAGTAAAAGTAGGTGTCCACAACCACAAACAAGGCCTGGCTTTTAAGAAAAGTTCCTATCCTAACCATGAAACGGAAATATGTTGTTAGAATTGGAATGCGGTTGGTTTTATTCATGGATGTATTTCATTTTCTTTAACCATTCAAGTAGCCTAAGCAAATAAAGTGTGTGAAGCAGCGCAAATGGGGAGATGTGAAGAGGTCCAGCCAAATAAATAAGATATGAACGCGTCTTACACAGCCTGGCGGAGGAGTAAACGACGCTGTGGAGAGAAATAGATGGCAACTTTGATTTAAAAACGGGAATAATAAAAAAACAAACGTTTTCATTTTCACTTTTACCGGAGGCTGTATTACCGAGGGTCAGCGGCGCTGCGCCCGGGCTCTGGAGCACCGGAGCCGGCTTGGATCAGCGGTGCCCCATATATACAGTATCTACGGCAACCAAACTTTACTGGTGAGACAAACGTGTGATGGTCAGGAAGACGTTTTGGCAGGGGGGAAACTGATCAGAAAATGTAACGGAACATTGTAGAAATGTAGTGGAGTCGAAAGTATAGATAATTGCTGCAAAATTTAACAAAGTAAAAGTCAAAAGTAGGCTATGCACTATTGAGTCTACTTAAGTAAAGTACAGATACGTGAAAATGTACTTCAGTACAGTTACGAAGAATTTGTACTTTGTTACATTCTACCACTGCATTTCGGCCCTATAAATAGCGATCAATCACCAAATAACGCAGGATTTAATCAGTTTAATTGCTGATGTAAATTGCAGTGTTAGTGTCTTTTTTGAATAATATGATTTTTTATCAACAAATGATCAGAAATACAACTGTAGAATTAAATAAAATGCAGTAAGCAATCATTTGGAGCTAATTGTCATCACTCAAATGTGCGTAAGAGTGCTTTTCAGTGTTCCTAGATTTTGTTCTTAGCTAAGAACAAATCCAAGTTAAGAAAACATTAGTGAATGCCAGAATCTCCGTAAAAACGTGCGTAAGAAGGGTTTAAGAACACATTTCTTCGTAAGAACGGTTGGTGAATGAGGCCCAATGTTATTTGCTGTTGGAAGCCTCCGGCAGTTGTGATCATCCATGATTTCCAACAATTCTTCTTGGTCAACAACTTCAAAATCTGAACGACAAGATTCAAAGATCACTCGCTCAGAATCTGACACATACTTGAAAAAGCTGTCCACAAGATCCTCTCAACAAAGCCCAAAACAGCTTGCTCCAGCAGTACAGTTGCCAGTTTTACAGGAAGGTACTTCTCTTTTTGCCAGCCAAGTGTGATTATTCGACCTACACTATCCCATTCTTGTTTCCCAAAATCATGACGTAGGTATGGCACTTTGAAGCTATTTCCCATCGTGCACTGCTCATAAATGTCATTCCAAAATTCTGACAGTACATCCCTCAAAACACCTCCATCATCCACAGCCTTTTCAAGCCTTCCATCAGGAAGAATAACTTGAAAGTAAATGTTGTCCTCCATGATGCTTTCCTCGGAAAACACTTGAATAAGTTCTCTAAGAATCTGTCCACGATGAACAACAATAGTTTTCTTCACTCCTTTTCTTGGACTGGCTTGTTCCTGCAACAAATCCATGGAAGGAGGCACGGGGTGTTCAAAAGACAGTTCCTGAGACAAAGGCAAGGTATCATCAAGACTGGAGTACTCCATCCCAGAAATGCTTTCTGTGTGGAAAGTCACAATGCCACTATCCTCTAAAGTATTTAAATGAAATAATGTTTCATGTTCTGGCAAAGATGCATCAGTTGGGTCGACTGTGGATTAAAGAAGTGAAACACTCTCACAGTTTGCATTTGCAAATACGTTATCGCTTCCAACAAAAATGACATCTGAAGTACAGTTGAAACCAGATATTTACATACACTTAAAAAAAAACACAAAAACATTTATTTCTTTACTGTCATACATTAAATCAGAGTAAACTGTTTCTGTTTTAGAGCAATACATATTAACATATTTTTTGCATTTGTTAAATGTCAGAATCGAGAGAGGGAGAATTTTTTATGTATTTTTTTTTATCACTTTCATCAAAGTCAGAAGTATACATACACTTCCTTAGCATTTGGTAGAATTTCCCCTGAAACTGTTTCACTTGGGCCAAACGTTTTGGGTATCCTTCCACAAGCTTTCTACAATAGTTTGCTGGAATTTTGGCCCACTCCTCTTGACAGAACTGTGGATGCATATAAAGGCAAACCTCAAACACAGAGCCTCTTTCTTTGACATCATGGGAAAATCAAGAGAAATCAACCAAGACATCTGGAAAAGAATTGTGGACCTCCACAAGTGTGGCTCATCCTTAGGTGCAATTTCCAGTTGCCTGAAGGTCCCACGTTCATTTGTTCAGACAATAATACACGAGTATAAAAAACATGGGAATGTACAACCATCATACCGCTCAGGAAGGAGATGGATTCTGAGTCCCAGAGAGGAATGTTTTTTGGTGCGAAATGTGCGAATCAATCCCAGGACAACAGCAAAAGACCTTGTGAAGATGCTAGCTGAAACTGGTAAGACAGTTTCATTATCCACAGTAAACGAGTCCTGTACCTCTATGAGCTAAAAGGTTACTCTGGGAGAAGAAAGCCATTACTTCAAAACCACCATTAAAAAAAGCCAGACTACAGTTTGCAACTGCACATGGGGACAAAAATCTTAATTTCTGGAGACATGTCCTGTGGTCTGACGAAACAAAAATTGAGCTGTTCGGCCATAATGATAAACGGTATATTTGAAGGAAAAAGGGCAAAGCTTTGAAGCCTCAGAACACCATCCAATCTGTGAAGTATGGGGGTGGTAGTATAATGTTGTGGGGCTGATTTGATGCAGAAAGGACTGGTGCACTTCACAAAATAGATGGCATCATGAGAAAATAAAATTTTGTGGATATATTGAAGCAACATCTGAAGACATCAGCCAGGAAGTTAAAGCTTGGGCGCAAATAGGTCTTCCAAATGGACAATGACCCCAAGCATACCTCCAAATTAGTTACAAAGTGGCTTAAGGACAACAAAGTCAAGGTATTGGAGTGGCCATCACAAAGCCCTGATCTCAATCCCATAGAACATTTGTGGGCGTCACTGAAAAGGCGAGTGCGAGCAAGAAGGCATACAAACCTGACCCAGTTACACCAGTTCTGTCAAGAGGACTGGGCCAAAATTCCAGCAAACTATTGTAGAAAGCTTTTGGAAGGATACCCAAAACGTTTGGTCCAAGTGAAACAATTTCGGGGCAATTCTACCAAATACTAAGGAAATGTATGTATTAGGGCTGTCAATCGATTAAAAAAAATTAACTAATTAATTGCACAATTTGCTGTAATTAATCGCGATTAATCGCTTTTTTTAAATTGAGACTGAAGCTTATGATAATGGATATTTAAATGCTAATTCACTTAACTTTGCAAATATGAAGAAAAAAACAAACAAGGAAAGGTTCTGCTAAGTTCAGAATGTTTAATATCTTTCAGAACAACAGCAGCAACAATTTGGCTTAGTCCTGCCGAAGGCTGCTGGAAACGGCTAGAAATTGTCTGACTTGAGAGCAGATTTTTGTCACCGCCCCCGGCTGCTGTTGCCTGCTCTCGTCTACTTTACAGGCGAGGCACAGTTCATCTCCAACGAGCCTATGTTCAGTCGCCGGCAGGGCAGTCGGGACTCACCCGGAAATGGCGAGCAGGATGAGGTGACTAGAGTCTCTCAAAATCTGACGAAAATCTTCTAAACTGACCTTTGTTGAGCTGAAATGAAGACAGATTCAGCAACTGCACGGCCTATTTCTCGCTTAAAATGTTTTCAGAAACATGTTTCAGTGAACTATTTTAGTACAATATGAAATCGTATTCTGAACGGTCGCCATGACAGTCTCGCTTTGGATTTCCAGAGAAAACAAACCCATGTGACGCGTTCGTCCAATCAGCTGCCGGTTTTCATTACTTGGGCAACAATACAGAGTAGCGCCGCCTGCTGTTATGGAGGCGTATTACGTTTCTCAGCCGCCACATGAAGTAAACAAACACAGCTGCGTTAATTTCATTAATTTTTTTTAACGAGTTAAATATTAAAAAATTAACACAAAATGAACGCGTTAATTTTGACAGCCCTAGTATGTATACTTCTGACTTTGATGAAAGTGATAAAAAAATACATAAAAATTCTCCCTTGCTTGATTCTGACATTTAACAAATGCAAAAAATATGTTAATCTATCTAAAACAGAAAAAGTTTACTCTGATTTAATGTATGACAGTAAAGAAATGTTTTTGTGGGTTTTTTTTAAGTGTATGTAAATATCTGGTTTCAACTGTATTTATCTCCAACGTGTCGGTTGCAGAAGTGTCTGGAAAGTGGCGGTAGATATCAGGTCCGTCATGTGTCTTTTCACCTTTTTGTGCCATTGCATCACTATTCTCTTCCTCCAGATCTATATCACTGTCAAGGTCTCTCTTCTTAGTTGTTAAATAGAAACATAAGATAGGTAACTATCATACAGTTCCCCAACTGTGACACTATCCTCTAATGAGTTCTGCTGAAAGTCAGTTAAATCAATGTCAAAATCAGTAAAGCTTCCCTCTGCATTTTATCCACCTGGAAAAAACAACTGCACAGCTTTTTCAATCAAGTTCTGTTTTTTACTGTCCTTCGGGACACACTCTTTTCTGGTGCGTACCTGCACAAATTCTAAGGTCATGCATTAATAATAAAAATAAACAACTGCATATACAGCATCAGCTATTTACAAATCTCTTACAAATTATGGTTCTTAATGCTTATGTGTGATTTGTCAAAATTAAACTTTTTCTTATATTAACTACCTTATCTTGTTCCATTCGCTGAGTGTCTCCCTCAGGCACATGCCGTGACCTCATGCCGTCACTTAGCTCATCCATCTTGTGACAGTTCAAAAATCCTCTGCACCTATGTTGAATGAAATTAAAGCGTTTATGTACTTAATACTCTGGATTTATGTCAGAACTATGGAGCAAAAAGAGATTTGTACAAAAGTGTTATTTGTCCTGGCTTTAATAGTCTATAAAATTAGCTATAATACTGAGTCAAGACTTTACATGAAATACATTTGTTGTTTGTTGATTTATCTCCAACACTAAACATGTTGTTACTTGCAGTTGAGCATTTTCACGTCAGATATTTTGTTATCACATTCTCATTCACCAGTATACAAGTAAAGCTAATAGGTACCTATTATTAGCTTTACTTGTATACTGATGTTATTAAAAACAACCTAGTGACTGAAACAAACACCCAATATGTAAAGAAGCTATAATTCTTAAGTTTAGTATTTTTTTATAACAACATTGATACTGCAATGATGATAAGAACAATACAATGCAAATTAAATGACAACAGTTAACTATTATGTGTCTGTTAATTAGTGAGATTGTAACTGAAAATAAGGGTATGTATGGCACACATAACATTACTGTATAAAATAGGTAACGTTATTGCATTATCATGTGCTTAAGAAAAGCTAGCTAAACTGGAGAGCAACAGAGGACAACTTAGTGCACACGTACAGTAACGACACGTTAATGTTATCAATTAGGGTGAGGCTATTTGCACCCCTGGTACAATTAGCAGTGTATGCTATTTGCACCCCTGGTACAATTAGTAGTATGCTATTTGCACCCCTGGTACAATTAGCAGTGTATGCTATTTGCACCCTGGTGCAATTAGAAGTGTATGCTTTTTGCACCCTGGTGCTATTAGTACCCCGCCGGTGCACACAGCAATGTGTTCTATTAATACCCTGTCTGGTACAAATATCAATGTATGCTATTTGCACCCCTGTGCATTTACAGTACCTTGGCATATATTTACACACAGATATCCATAGCCTACTACTCATGTATTACATCTTTTTGGAATATTATCGCCCTGACATTCTTACCCTAACCATAACCAATCCCACTCCTCTTGCCTAAACCTAACAAACCCAACCAGAGCAGGCATATTCATGAGTCTTCCCCTACCACCCTGCAAAAAAAAAAAAAATTCGCGTTTGCGGGTCCTGACTTGCGCAATTGCATGCTAATTGTCCAATCCAAATTTAAAAAAATAAGATCACCACACAGGGGAATCAAACTCCAAACCCCCATACCAGTGGTAAGCATACTAACCACTCACCTAGCAGTTCTTTCAGGAAGTTATGCAACTGTTTACCACTTGGTTTCTTCAAGCCTCGGTTGCTAGGTAACCATACTATATACAAAAAAATAGGTACTAACAAACTAACGGTTGTATGCTTTCACTGAAGACAGAAAGCGCAACTGTAGTATCCATTTTCCGCTAGAAATTCAATTGTTATAAACAAAACTTCCCTAATATGCCAGTTTCTGCGGTCATGGAAGATGAACGTCCACCATGATTTCGGTGCATGCGAGCAACGTTTTTTTGTTGTTACGTTACAGGGTGTAAATAGCTCAGCTGTGTGGCCGAGGCTATTCGTACCGGGGGTGCAAATAGACACTCCGTATCAATTATCAGTTAAAATCAATATAATGTTAGCTAGGTCTTTACGGCACTAACGTTACGTTATATGTAGCTAGGCCTATCGTCAATTAGTAAGTTAGCTAGGATATTGTAGCTGTAATAACACCAGCTCTTGATTAAAGAACTATGTGTGCAGGCTAGGATTGCAGCATGTCGTTTGAATGGTTAGGCCAGAAAAGTGAAGCCAGGGACCAGCCAGGGACAGACGACCGAAGCACTGGACCCAGCACCATTTGCGCTGACTGGACCGAAGTGACCTGTTTGAAAACCTAACCGTCTCCGTTTGAAGACAGCGCCAGTGAGACGGTCGCATGCGCAAATCTTATCTCATAATTATGACTTTTTATCTCATAATTTAGATTTACCAAGGAAATATTTTTATTATCAAGACAAGGTTTTCATCAAATTATTGTTCATGTGGAGTATGTTATGTAACACTTTGTAAGACAAATATATGTGTTAGTTTAACTATTTAGATCGTAGTTATTGCAGGACCTATCATGAAAGCTTTATTTTTCTTTCTCCACAGCACGCTGTTAACAGCATTCAGCTAATCATCGCCGGTAATATGTTATAACGTAAGTTAATATCACTCAGGTTCACTTTTACAATAACATTATATAGCCTATACAGTGGCGGTTCTACATTAAATTACACCCTGGGCGAATTCTACATTAATTCTCTGCTTTGGTAGGGAAACACACACACACACACACACACACACACACACACACACACACACACACACACACACATGCACACAAATACATCCGAGGGCTGTATGCTGTAAAGCTTGTAACGTGGATGAAGGATGAAGCCATGGATGAGCTCAGTTCACGAAACTGCAGGCTAACTGCTAGCGCTAGTTAGTAGCTAGCTAACTAGCTAGTAGCACGACATAATTATTAAATCTCCTTGGTTGTCTAGCTAAATACATCTATCGTTTATTTAGCTAAGCATGTAAACGATCGGGAACAACGAAAACACAATGTTTAACGAAGGAAAACGGCGAGTTCATGAGTTTGCCACTTGTAAGAGACACGAGAGAGAAGCTCATGAACGAGCATGTTGCTACCGGTTGCTAAGACAACACAAACAAATTGTTGCTAGTGCGCGTGTCCATCGTGACGTCATGGGCCAACAATGCGGAAGAGCCGAGCTCCATGTTTGCTTTATGTGCTTTTGAACCAAGCCCCCAGGAGGAGCGCTATGTCTTTATGCCAACATGGGCTTAGCGGATAACGGTGGTACTGCACCCCATGGCCCAGAAAGACTTTTCACATAGACAATGCCTGGCGAAAGAAACGTCTATATTTCAGCGGATCATTTGTTTCGGGGTATATAACTTACCAGCTTGAACAATGAAAGGGTCCTTGTTTAAAACGTTAAGTTTTTAACATTTTTAACAGTCACTAGAAGCGAATACAGAATTATTAAATTTTAAATGATGAACGCGCATAATGGACGCGAGCAGACCCACGGGACTGCGCACGCCCGCTCACATGACTGTTCTGCCGAGCTCATGTTGCTAGCTGTAATAATGGATATAGCTAGTGGTTATAATTCATCATGTGTTCTATTAACACGTCCATGGTATTATCTTATGAAGTTATGATACATCCGAGGGATGTATGTATGTTGTAAAGCCTGTTACGTGGATGTAACGTCATTAGCGTTTCCCAAACTGGCGGGGCAATCAGCTAGCTAGGTAGTTGCTAACATTAGGTTTAGCTAGCATGGCTGTATTAAGATCATGCCTACATAACGTTACTACAGACATAGTGATTACATCGCCCTGGTTCTCTCTTATGATACATCCGAGGGCTGTATGCTGTAAAGCTTGTAACGTGGATGAGAAATGAAGCCATGGATGAGCTCTGTTCACGAAACTGCAGGCTAACTGCTAGCTAGCTAGCTAGTAGCACGACATAAGTATTTAATGTCCTTGGTTGTCTAAATACATCTATCGTTTATTTAGCTAAGCATGTAAACGATCGGGAACAACGAACACACAGTGTTTAACGTTAGTGAATATTTTATACAATCAAAACGGCGAGTTCCTGAGTTCGCCACTTGTAAGAGAGACGAGAGAGACGCTCATGAACGAGCATGTTGCTACCGGTTGCTAAGACAACACAAACAAATTGTTGCTAGTGCGCGTGTCCATCGTGACGTCATGGGCCAAGAATGCGGAAGAGCCGAGCTCCATGTTGTCTTAATGCGCTTTTGAGCACTCTCATTGGAACGTATGGGGCTTCCCGCCGATCACTGTATTCAGTTCTCTTAATACATCCATTTTTTGAACACTCTCATTGGAACGTACGGGGTTTCCCGCCGAACACTGTATCCAGGGGCATAGGGGGGAAAAGTTAGGACAATTCCAAGGGCCCATGACTGACCGGGGCCCCAAAAAAATAGGTAAAAACTAATGTAAAATTATTAAACCATCATCATTCAGTATTTATATTTCAAATATAATTGTAAAATTGACGATCTCTTAGCAAGATATTCATATTAAATCATTGTCCCTACCCCTTTTAGCAGACTTAACAACAGATGAGTCAGCAGCACCCCAGTCTCCCCCTAACTGAGCCCCTCCCTGTCCCAGTGAAGAAGGTGAGCAACATTGTGTCCAATGACATGTCAGTTAGCATCATTGCAGGGAGTTTGTGGGGATTTCTCTGTCTCTCTTGCTCTTTTTACCATTACAAAAAAAGAAAATGAAATATTTATTAATGACAAAAATTCAAACACATTAATAACAATTATTTTATCACATGATCATTATGAAATAAAATAAAAAAATAAAATAAAAAACTTACTGTCTGTACTGGATGCTGGACAGTTGGAAACAGTGAGTAGCTTACCTGAGCCTGCATGTAAGATACAGACAATATTAAAATAATCCAGTTTGATACGTTCATTTAGATTGAATTATGGAATGACATCTATAGATACAGACTTTATTATTCCCATCATGAAGGACAAGTTATTTGAGAAGCTTGCACACACACACAAACACAAATAAATCTATCGTATCTAATGTATGTAATCAAGTGGTGATACAGAACTAGGTAATTTGGATCAATGTTCTGTAATGTTAGTGCTATTTATTAGTATATGGCAATCTTGCATCAAATATTGAACTACATACTAGACTTGCAGGCAGGGGTTAAATTGGGCCGGGGCTCTCCGGGGCTCAGCCCCAGCACATAAGCCTACTCGTGTCCGGATGTGCCTGCTTGCAGTCTAAATATGTCACAAAAAATATGATGAAAGTGATGCTTTTGAAAACATGATATTTCTGACAGTAAATGAAAGATGTTTGAAATGGCATTCCTATTTTGTCTCGGGGGAGCTGAGATGACAACAATCAGAACACGGCAACAACCCGCCCAGAACTGCAGACAATTCACCACTGCGGGTCAACTACATAACGCCAAAGTGTCTCCGTCGGTAGGATTAACAGATAAAATGCCTTCTCCTAAAGCTAAAAACCTCGTTCACAGCGGTGGAAGCTCGGTGCTCGGAAGCTCCACCGGCCGCTACGAGTTCATGTCGCTGACCAAGCCGTTGAACCGGTCCTCACTGTCGCATCTCCTCCAGCGGCTCGCATCCGAACATCGGAGAGCCCCACTCGGTGCCGTGTGTGCGCGTGTGTGTGTGTGTGTTGTAGTAGTAAAGAGAGAATGGGAGAAGGAAGTTTGTGTGAAGTGGACCTGGTGACCACAGACCCAAATCTTCTCAGCTGTTGCTACTGTCATATGCTGCACTGTCTCTTCATGTGGCACATTATGTTTGGCACATTGTATGGGTCACTTCTTATATCATAACAAGGTAATATAATGTGTAATCAAGTGATCACTGATTAACAGTAATGCAAATGCCCTAATACCTGTTGATACTACAACAATGCAGAGTATAGGCTCTTAACCTTGCAGTTTTGCACATATCATGTAATTTCTCCATTTCTTTGCACAAAACTCTCCAGAAAGTGCCATTTATTGGTTTATTTTTCTATTTTTTTCCCAAGAGGAAACACTGTGATGACAGATGGATTTTGGTGGTACTTAAAACCGAGGATAACGTTTATTCTGGTAAATATTTATGGTTTTAACCCTTGTGTTGTCTTCCCGTCAACCTCTTCTACACATTTTCAGCACTTATTTCTACGTCCCATAGAGGGAATCCAGATAATTTAAATCCTATTATAAGTTATCTTTGTGGTAGGCTAGCCTTACTAAACGCTTTGAGAATTTTACACCCTCATGAAACTAAACTCTATACTTGGTTCAAAGCCGATTTAATGCAATGTTAAATGGTGGGTCATCGCTGGTAATTTAGGCCCTTTGGTTCAAACATGTAATGTTACTGCTACTTCTTTAACGGACCATGGAGGAATTGATAATTCTTTTTCAAATTCAAATCCTACCCTAAAACACCCAGGTTACTGCTTGGGTGTCAGGCAAATTATTACTAAATTCAAGTCAATGTCTGAAGTTATGCCCACATAAAAATGGGAGTTATTTAAACATGAATGTCAAATTTTCTCAATACGATTCGGGAAGCAGTATTCAAAAGATCTAAACAAGGCTGATATTGATTGCCCTTTCCAGGCAAGAAGGATAAAGAGGTTACACTCATTAGGGGAAAAATAATTATCTTTTTTGCCAAACTAAAGCGAAGGGAGCTTTCATAAGATCTCGAACACGACACAAGATGGTTAGAACACGAAAAAAAAATTCTTACTTCTTCTTTATTTTGGAGAAAAGACGTGGTGAGGTAAGGAAAATTTCTGCATTATATATTGAGAAGTCTTTCTGAGAATGAGAATGCTATTTCCTCATTTATCTCTAACTTTTATCAGAAGTTATACACATCGTCTTTTGACCCCCATGCTTGTCATGTATTTTTTGACAAAGTAAGCCCATTTATCCCAAAAATATCTATAGAAAATCATGAGCTCTGTGTTACGGAGCACAGTGGACCCCAAAGCATGACTCAGAGCAGAGGGTAAAAGGTAATGGAGCTTTAATGTACAGTGTACAATTACAGGCGAAGGTAACACGAGGGATAACGCTGGAGAGTAAGACACACAAGGTACGACAACAATCTGACAAATGACAAAGGACAAAAGGTGAGTAAGTAAGTAAGTAAGTAAACTTTATTTATATAGCACCTTTCACAGACAAAAGGGGTCACAAAGTGCTTTATATTAAAACAAAAACAGAGCAAAGACAACACATACAAAGCTATATGGCTAATAAAATGCTTGTCTAAAAAGATGAGTCTTCAGGTGTTTTTTAAAGGTTTCCACGGAATCCAAAGCTCTCAAGGCTAAAGGGAGAGAGTTCCAGAGCCCTGGGGCCACCACCGAAAATGCACGATCACCTCTTGTTTTAAAACGTGTTCTAGGAACAATTAAGAACTCCTGGCTTGAAGACCTCAAAGAGCGACCAGGAGTGTGTGCGTGCAGTAGTTCCTGGATGTACGAGGGTGCTTGGCCATGTAAGGCTCTATAGGTAATAGTTAAAATTTTAAAATTCACTCTAAAACCAATCGGTAGCCAGTGAAGAGGCTTAAGCACAGGAGTAATGTGAGACCTCCTGCTGGTCTTAGATAAAAGTCTTGCTGCTGCATTCTGTACGACTTGCAGTGAGCCCAAGGATGATTTGTTTAAGCAGGTGTACAGTACATTGCAATAATCCAAACGAGAGGAAACAAAAGCATGAACAAGCATCTTCATCTCTCTTTGAGAAACCACAGATCTAATTTTAGCAATGTTCCTGAGATGGAAAAAACAGGAACGAACCACAGACTTCACATGACTGTTGAAACACATAGATTTGTCAAAAATGACACCCAGATTACGCACAGCATTACAGTCTGAAACTGATAGAGTCCCAATGGCATGCCTAATCCTAGGGGTAAGGTTATCTGGGGCAAAGATCATCACCTCAGTTTTGTCAGAGTTTAATTGCAAGAAATTGTCAGCCATCCATTTGTTAATGGAGGCTAAACAATTGTGCAACAAGGACAGTTTGTCTAGCTTATCGGGGCTAAAAGATAAATATAACTGGATATCATCAGCATAACAATTGTAAGATATACCTTCGAAACTACCAATAATTTTACCAAGAGGAAGCATATACAGGCTGAATAGTAAAGGGCCAAGCACAGAACCTTGTGGCACACCACAAGACAAAGGAGCAGAGTCTGACAAGTAAGTTCCCATAGACACAGAAAAACTCCTGTCCGAAAGATATGAAGAAAACCAGTCCAGAGCTGATCCAGTAATGCCCACAGTTGTTTTCAGTCTTTCAATCAGAGTGCAGTGGTCAACCGTATCGAACGCTGCACTCAGATCCAGAAGGACTAGAACAGAACATTTACCCCCATCAGCAGCCATCAAAATGTCATTAGAGACTTTCAGGAGAGTAGTCTCAGTTGAATGGTTTTTTCGAAAGCCAGACTGAAATTAATCGAAAATATTATTAGAAACCAAAACTCTATTTTTTAGAAATTTAGAAATAGGCCTGTAGTTTTTAAACAAAACTGCATCAAGATTGTTCTTTTTCAATATGGGCTGGACAACAGCATGCTTAAAACAGCTAGGGACCTGGCCTAGCTGAAGAGATAAATTTAAAATTGAAACCAAACATGGTCCAAGCAGATGTTTTGTTTTTAAAAGTAAAGATGTTGGTAAAATATCAACAGGACTTTGGGAAGGTTTCATCGAGCCCACTAGCTTAATTAAGTCATTCAGGGACAAGGGGCAAAAGGAGTCCATTACCGAAAGTCTCTGATGAGTAACAATATGGGCGCTTACTGATGGAATGATGCCTGCCCTGATAGCACTAACCTTGTCCACACAATGAGACAAAAAATGGTTGCAGTCCACATTTGAAAACACAGGGACAGTACACTTAGTGGGAGAAACAATGTTGTTAATAGTCTCAAACAGAGCATTTGGATTGTTTTTACAGGAAGAAATCAGCTTAGTAAAATAAGAGGCTAGCCTCCTTGATCGTTTCATTTAGGTCAATTAAGAGCTGTTTAAGATACAAGCGATGGACTTGGAGCTGAGTTACTTTCCATAAACGCTCAGTTCTCCGACAGATACGCCTCAAGCTGCGAATGGCATCATTCATCCAAGGGGTTGTATTAACAGAGGGTAATTCTCTAATTTTAAGAGGCGCCACTTTGTTCAGCAGCAGGGTGCAATGATCAAGAAACGACTGTGCACAAGCGTCAACATCATCAGAAATAAAAACTGAGCTTAAATCAAATGCGTCTGAAAATTTCTCAACAGTGAGCTGGTTAATAAAACGAGCTGGACGCCCGTTTAGCAGGCACAGGATCAACATTACAAACAAGATCAAATGAGATGCATTTGTGATCACTAATAAATACATCATCGATGCAAACATTATTAATGTGCAAACCATGAGAAAAAACAAGATCTAGCGTATGACCCTTGCTGTGCGTAGGACCCAACACATGCTGAGAAAAATTAAAAGATTCAGTGATATTTATGAAATCAACAGCATTTTTGCAAGTATCATCGTCCACATGAATATTAAAATCACCAGCCATAATCACTTTTTCCAGCTTGATGGTGGATGATAAGAAATCAGAAAAATCATTAAGAAAAGATGCCACTGGCCCAGGTGGCCGATATATTAAAATACAATAAAATTAACTGGAACGACTAACTTTAGTAATCTGTAGTTCAAAGGAAGAGTACGTGCCAGCGCTCAATGACTGGCAGATGAAATGTTTTTTAAAAACCACAGCAAGACCTCCACCTCGGCCTGTGAGTCTTGGGGTGCTGATAAAAGTACAATCCACAGGACAGAGCTCATTCAAGTGATAATATTCCAAATCCCGTTGCCATGTTTCCGTAAGCAACATAAAGTCCATGCTCTTGGAAGTTAGTAAATCACTGAGCAAAAGAGACTTATTTGCAATTGAACGGGCATTTATTAAACCCATCCTGAGAGATGCAGGAGCACCTGAAGCAGAGAGAGAGGCTCGCGACAGCAACCTCTGATGCACGGAACACACACTGCGGCCAGAGGCAGGTTTTCTCCAGGGCACCCGGACCGGAGCACAGGGGGCGTTTGGGAAGACAGAGCGGAGACATGACGGCCTGGAGTCGCAGTCAAAGACCCCCAGCTTCCGGAGCTTTTTTAGCTGAACTTGTCTCCCTGCTCTTTTTCCTCGCTTCCTCTGTCGTTTATGAGAGGGTCGTATTTGGCCCTCTCCATGCCGCATACAAACAGCCGATGCAGATGGACAGACAAACGGGGCTGTAAACTCACCCGTAACACTCCAGGTGCATCCACCACCGCACTCCCCCATAGAGGATCGGATCAGCAGCAGTGTTTGGCGATCGTACACCCACGCCGTTGACACAACATTTGTTGACAAACTCAGTAGCAATATAGCACAGGAAACAAACAAAACAAGACGGGACGAGCAACCAGCAGCAGCGGCGAAGCCAAACACAGGCGCCATGCCGGAAGAGGGTAGAGAGTATATACTAGAGCTGTTCGGCTCCAATACTGCCTAAAACGCTGGTATCGGGAAGTAGTGGAGTTTATGCACCGAGCCGATACCACGTAATGGACCTTTTTCACGGCGGACATGTTGACATGTCATAGTAGGAAAAGCCCAGCTGTATTCAAAACCATTAATGATGGCTGCATTCCACTTAGGAGAGGCTCTGGTATTGTGCATGCTGACTGACTGAAATAGCTTAGTGGGACACTTGATGGAATAGAGCCATCGTTAAGGTTATCAATTTCAGCTGTGCTTTTCCTACTATGACAAGTCAAAATGTCTGCGGTGAAAAAGGTCCATAAAGCCCTAAAGAAAATCTATGTTAAAGTAGTTTATTTATGTTCTTTTTCCGTTATAACTGACTGTCAAACTGCATAATAAAAGAGAGTTCTGTGGCATTCATTGTTTGTGTTTGTTTATGTTTCACAAGGAGTTTAACCTGAGCCAGACTGACAACAAAGATAGAAATAATATCACATCCATACAGGGATAGTAGAATACAGTTAGTAAACATAAAATATATGACACACTGGTATCGGATCAGTACTCAATATCGGCCGATACGCAAGTTCAGGTATCAGAATCGGTATCGGGAAGCAAAAAATGGTATTGGGCCATCTCTAGTATATACCGTATGCACTGGGACAGGGGAAGACAATTACACACAGGTGACACATTAGGGAAGGTGTTGTGGTTATGGACGTTTCTGTTGCTGTTTTGTATATGTATTGTTGTTATTGGGTATTTTTCTGTTCTCCTGTTTTCACTGTGTATTATTCTGTGCGCTGTGTTTATTTCTGTTTCCTGTTTTATTTTGATAGTCTGTTTTCTGTCTTGTCGTGTCTAGTTTTACTTCCTGTGTTTTCCCACCTTTTTTGATTGTCCTGCCCCACCCTGATGTGTTTCACCTATTGTATCACCTGTTCCTTGTTTGCTCATCACCTCTTGTATTTAGTCCTTGTGTTTCCCTTTTCTCTTGTCAGATCGTTTTGTGTCTGTTTGTGTTTGTGCCCTGTCAGTTTGTGTGTTTGCCTGTACCTGCCGTGTCTCCCCCTGTCCATTCTGGTCAGTCTCTGTGTTTCCTGTATTTCCCTGGTTTTTTGTACTTCCTTGGTTTTTTGGATACCTTTTGATTTCTTTTTGGAATTGTTTTTTTGCCTGCTTCCCCCAGGACTCCCTTGGTTCTTTTTTGTGTTTTGATTAATACATTCTCGTGCTCAAACCTTCTCCTGCCTGCCTGCCTCTCCCTGCATTTGGGTCCTTTAATTCCCTACACCGTAACAGAACAATCTGACCAACATGGACCCAGCAGTGGTGAGATTCAAACCCCATTTTCATCCTTTGGACATTGATGGGGAGAAGTTACTGGGGATGTATCGTGGGTTGCATGAGAAGAACCCCATTTTTGCCAAATACCTCATGGAGGTTTGCTGGCAGGCGACTGCCAGAGAGTTTGGCCTTCCATACTCCGAGCCTGTCAATCCCCTGTGCTGCCCAGGATCCCCGAGCTGCCCAGCGTCCCCAGGCTCTCCAGTGTCCCCGAGCTGCCCAGTGTCCCAGCACTGCCCAGTATCCCTGAGTTGACCAGTGTCCCAGCACTGCCCAGTGTCCCAGCACTGCCCAGTATCCACAAGTTTTCTGGTGTACCCGAGCCTTCTAGTGTCCCTGAGCCTTCTAGTGTCCCCAAGCCTTCTAGTGTCACCAAGCTTTCTAGTGTCCCCAAGCTTCCTAGTGTGTCCCCTCAGAGTTCCGGCTGTTTAGCAGCCCCCCAGAGTTCCGGCTGTTTAGCAGCCAATCGAGGATTTGTATTTAGTGTTGTAATTTAGTCCTTGTTTCCCTAGTCTCTTGTCAGATTGTTTTGTGTCTGTTTGTGATCATGCCCTGTCAGTTTGTGTGTTTGCCTGTCGTGTCTCCCCCCGTCCGTTCTGGCCAGTCTCTGTGCTTCCTGTATTTCCCTGTTTTTTTGTACTTCCTTGGTTTTTTGGATACCTTTTGACTTCTTTTTGGAATTGTTTTTTTGGGGGGCACTAGTGAGCTATGGGTCGATAAGTCGCACTCCCCTGCAGCTCCCACAAAATTGTTGTAAAATTGACTTTTTAACAATAACTTCTGCATAAAAAGAGTTTTTTTTCTTTGCTAGCTGGATTTGCTGAAGGTTCGTTGATAGGCCTACTCATCGGCTTCAAGATGAAAGCGAGCTCTAAGTCACAAGCTTCAAAAAGCAGAACGAGGCAGGCCCTATCGCACCGACCTCTCCTGACGACGATGTTACGCCGGGCGAAGCTTCGCAACGGTCGGCAGATGCTACAGTCCTGGAAGCCATAAACTTGTTACGTTCGGATCTACGAGCTACCAAAGTTGAGATTTATCAGATGATTGACACACGCATTGAAGAGATGGCCACAACTATCAGAGGTGAAATATCAGCTCTCAAATCTGAAACTCAAGTCGCCATTCTGGCCTTGCAGACTGCATCCGCGCAACATGGTTCTACTCTGGCCGACCTAGAACGCTCAGCAAATCACTCTTCAGATGCCATAACCAAACTTCAAACGGAGGTGAAACGCCTATGTACTGAAGTGAATCTTCTTACAGACAAGTGCATGGATCTAGAGGGGCGATCTAGGAGTACAAAATGTGCGAGTAGCCGGGCTGAAAGAAGGGTCTGAGACGGGCAGAGAGATGAACACTTTTGTTTAAGAACTCCTGAAGGACGCGTTGTCACTTCAGGATTGCCCGCTAGTTGATCGTGCTCACAGGGCTTCACGTAAGCGACCGGATGGCACCGAGCCGCCGCGGTCGCTTATAGTGCGGCTGCATTACTTTCGGGATGTGACAACGATCCTTAGGAAAGCTGTTGAACGAAAGGATCTTACATTTAACGGTCAGAGGATCCGTGTTTTCACTTGCCTGAGGTGGCAAAGCGCAGAGCTGCGTTTAACAGCCAGAGCAATGCTTCGAGATAAGCCAGGAGTGCGATATGGGGCAGTATTTCCAGCGAAATTGAGAGTGACTTTTAATGGCACAGAAACGGTGTTCACAGATGCGAAGAAAGCTGAAGAGTTTGCCGAGCTTCACTTCGGTTCGGGCCGTGAGGATGCTGAAGACGGAGAATGCTGATAATGGCATTGTCATGCTGGGTAATGAATAACTGTAGAGCATTCAATTGTTTACATCTACGGATTGCCTTTAATTGAAGTATATGTTCATCTTTATTGAAGTTGGCTTCTGGTTTATTTTGAAACAAATAGGATAGGATGGATCCAAATTTTTATTTATCTCTTTTCATATTTTTAATTTGTCAATAAGTCTATTTTCTTAAATCTTTATTATTTTATACATACATTATTTTTTACTTCAAGATATGCCTGTTGCGGGGCTGTTCTAAACTTCTATTGTTAGAAGGGTTTAGTGAGGGAAGTTAGTATGTACATGTTTATTTTTTGGTATGGTGTTATTGCTGTTCTGTGTTCTGTTTTGTTGTTTTCTTAGTGGGATCGCGCCTTACTTGAAGGTTTCTCCTAGTATAGGCAAGAATATATTAAAGGGAGGGTTGTTCTGGGGCATGTATATTCAGTATTTGACCATATATGTCACATTGATAGGGTTTATATGCATATTGTATGAGTCTACACCACGCAGGATAACTTAACGCAGCAGGATAAGGGGAGACAATTAACTATGGTCACTTGGAATGTTAAAGGATTGAATAACCCCGTTAAAAGGGGCAAAGTTTTGGCACACCTAAAGATGCTATCTAGTGACATAATTTTTCTCCAAGAAACACACCTTAATAAAAATGAATACATCAAACTAAGATGTAGATGGATTGGTCAAACGTATCATGCTACATGTGCAGTTAGATCAAGAGGGGTGGCCATACTCTTCAGAAAGGGCACACCATTCATCCATAAGACAACCATCGCAGATAAGGAAGGAAGATATCTAATTGTTGTTGGAGATTTATATACATTACCCATAACACTGGTTAATTTTATGGTCCTAATACAGACTCTCCTTCATTTTTTAAGCACGCTTTCGCTCAGATCCCTGACTCTCGCAAACTAATTTACTCATTGCGGGTGACCTAAATTTAGTTTTATATCCTTATTTGGACAGATAATCATCCCGTAGAGCACCACTTTCTAATACCAGCATTTTTATGAAGGAATATTGTAATAATTCAAATCTGTTTGATGTCTGGAGAATTTTTAACCCTTGAGACAGAGTGTACTCTTTTCATTCCAATGTTCATAATGTATATACTAGAATTGATTATTTCTTGGCTGATGCTAAATTGGTGCACTGGCAAGTAAGGTCACGTATAATGACATAGTGATTTCAGATCATGCTCCTCTTTCATTCTCTTTAAATTTAGCTAACTTGCCTCATTGTGATAGGGTATGGAGACTGCACCCACAACTTTTAAAGGAACCTTAATTTTGTAATTTTTTAAGCGAACAAATTTCCTTTTTCTTTGAGATGAATGATCTTCCTGGAACGTCCCCCTCGATATTGTGGGAGACCATGAAAGTGTGGCAATGCGAATGGGATTGATGACACTGAGATTTTAAGATTTCCGACAACGCCACTTGGGATAGGCCCAAGACCTTTAAAGCACACAGGTTCGTTCCACTCAATGGGCAAAAACACATGGTTCCCAGTTTACAAAAATAATTTATTCAATAAAAATGTATATATATATATATATATATATATATATATATATATATATATATATATATATATATATATATATATATATATATATATATATATATATAAAATGTAGCATTCATCACAAATAAGAAAAGAAAACCTAATCAGGGGCTGAGGCCTACTGGTGGGAAGGGCAGGTGAAGGGGAAGGAGAACTAATAAAACTAAATTAAAGAAAAAGGGTTCACCCAGACACACAGTGAGATCACCAAATCCAAGTTAACACGGCACACAAGAAGGAAGACCACCACCACCCACGTCACCAGCACCACCATCAGCCTGCAGCCACTGAAAAGGACAAACACAAAGGAGGTTACAACAAAATTAATCTCAAAAATGTACAACAAAACAGGAAATAATTCACAAAATCAGGTTAACCAAAACAATAAAATAAACAAAAACAGTTTACTTGATCAAAACAATAAAGTAAAAAAACAAAACAATAATACAAACTAAATGATTAATTCCTCAGTCAGTTGGTTAAAATTAAAGGAATAAACGAGTTAAAAGTCTGGTGTTGGCAATTCACCATGCGCACCAAAAGCCAGCAACAACAGTGCCAAGCAGTAGCGACACGCTGTGTAGTTCGCGGCAAAAACAAAGCTGTGCAGTTAGCAGCCGAGGCACAGCAGCAGACAAGGCTTTGTAGGCAAAGCTGTACATTCAGCAGCAGAGAGTAGACTGTGTAGTTAGCAGCAGAGAAAGCTGTACAATTAGCAGTGGAGACAAAAGCAGACAAAGCAGCATTTAGCAGTGGAGACAAAACAGGAGCGGCCCCAATCAGCTGGTGATGGAATCACATCAATCACCACCTGTAGACTTCGGCCAGCTGATGAGCATTCCCTGTCAATAAACATAAAATTAGCATGGCTACGCTACATTAATCAAGGTTTTCGGGGGCTAGATTTAAGGTAGCATACCTGTTTTCAAAGTCAAACCTGCCCAGCGAAAGGGAGGGAGAGAAATACCCACACGAAAGCAGACATCTACCTGTGACCACACTAGTATTAGCTACAGGATAGCACTCGGTTTAACACAGAGAGAGAGATATTGAACACTTACCACCGCTCGAGAGAACCAGGAAATAAAAATGGAGCACGCCACACGGAGCACTCGGTCGCTGCTCTGCAGTGAAAACACGCAGGCTTTAAGCATAAGGACATAATGGTAAAAAGGCTGAAACAAAGCAATAGCCGCAGCAGTAGCGCTGAGCATAAACAAAAGCTTATATCAGGGGTTGTATTATTTCTTTTCAGGCTGCTAGAAAGAAAAGGAAAAGGGCTGAGTTGACAGATCTGGAACAACAAATTAATAGATTGGATAAAGAAAATGCAGTGCACCCATCCATAGATATTTATAAGAAGATCCTTTTATTAAGATTGAGATACAATCAGATTCTTTCAGATCGTATAGCTAGGGGATTTTTATTCACGCAACAAACCTTTTTTGAATTTGGTGAAAACCCTCATAAATTACTGGCTAGACAAATTAGGAAAATGGAAAGTGATCGTACTATAAATAAAATTAAGTCAGAAAATGGTGTCATGTTAACATCTCATACAGACATTAATAGTAGATTCAAACAGTTGTGTGAGGAATTATACTCCTCCAGGGCCTCAATCAATGACCTGGCTGCTGAAAATTTCTTGGATAGTTGTGATCTCCCCACACTAGGTCAGAAAGACCGTGACTTCCTAAATGCAGAACTTTCAGTTTCTGAAATACAAGATTCGATTAGGTCAATGAAGTGCGGAAAAGCCCCTGGCCCTGATGGATACTCATGTGAATTTTACAAACATTTCTGTGAGCTCCTTTCACCTTATTTATTTAAAATGTATACTCATGCAAATACTGTTGGCATGCTACCTCCTACGTTAAACGAGGCTACCATAACCGTATTACTTAAAAAGGGGAAAGATCCAGAAGAAGTAAGTAGCTATAGGCCAATTTCACTTTTAACATGTGACCAAAAAATTCTGGCTAAAGCTTTGTCCAATAGGCTTAGGTCTGTAGTTGATAAACTTGTTCACCCCGATCAGACAGTTTTTATTCCAAATAGGCACTCCTTTTCCAATCTTAGATGTCTTTTTAATATAATTTACTCCCACAACGCACATGCAGATGACCTGGTTATCGTTTCTCTTGACGCAGAGAAAGCATTTGACCAATTGGAGTGGTCTTATCTGTTTAAAGTTTTAAGAAAGTTTGATATTGGTGATAGTTTTGAAAAGTGGATAAAGATTCTCTACTGTAAGCCCTCTGCAAGAATTCAGACTAATAAGTTGCTCTCTTCAACGTTTCTACTACACAGAGGTTCCAGACAAGGTTGCGCTTTATCTCCCTTACTCTTTGCTTTGGCACTCGAGCCCTTAGCACCTCGTTCTGACCCCAATATACATGGATATAGCACAGAGAATACATTAAGTAAAATCTCATTGTATGCTGATGACATCCTGTTATATATTACTAAGCCCCATTTTACTATAGCTAGAATCTTGGAAATTATCTCTCATTTTGGTACATTTTCAGGGTACCGGATAAACTGGTCTATGAGCGAATTAATGCCTATAAAGGTTCGAGATTTTTCTGTTATACAATATTCCCCCTTTAAAATAACATATTCAGTTTTGGAGATCACTTCCTCTTTCCTTGGTAGGTAGGGTTAATATTATTAAAATTATTTTTCTTCCTCAAATTCTCTCTTTTTCAGAACATCCCAATATTTTTACCGAAGAGTTTTTTCAAGCAATTGGATTCAATTATTATTTCTTTTGTATGGGATTACAAAGCCCATCGAATAAGTAAAGCGCATCTTTGTAAGCCTAAAGCTGAAGGTGGATTGGCACTCCCTAATTTCTCTCTTTATTACTTTGCCAGTGCTCTTCATACTATTATAATGTGGCTAGATCCCAACTTTGCACACTCCACTTGGATCCAAATGGAAAGAGAAGCATGTAGCCCATATGATATTGGGGCAGTGATCTTGTCTCCTACAAAGATAGGGAAATTGTCTAACAATTATAATTATATAATAATCCATAGTACAATTCGCATTTGGAAGCAGATTAAATCAAAATTTGTAATAAAGTCCTTGTCTTTTCTCTTACCAGTTGGAGGGAATCCATCATCATTATTCCTTCTACAATGGATTCTGCTTTCACAAAGTGGAGAGACGTGGGTATTCGAAATATTGGTGACCTATTCATTGATGGTTCTTTTGCCTCCTTTAGTCAGCTGCAGGCAAAATACGGTTTGCATAAAAACAATTTTTTCCGATATTTGCAGCTCAGGGATTATGTAAGAAAGCATTTGTCTTGTCTTGATGAGGCTTCTTCTGCAAAGTTTTGATGATCTTTTAGGGCTTGGATGTGG
Source organism: Perca schrenkii (assembly GCA_025617405.1). Lineage (NCBI taxonomy): Eukaryota > Metazoa > Chordata > Actinopteri > Perciformes > Percidae > Perca > Perca schrenkii. Next base: position 10,356,788 of record CM046787.1, read on the forward strand.
GGTCAGTCACTTGATTTCTCTACTGTATAACTCTTTACTATACACAACTCCACCTTTGACACAGGGTATAAGATTACAGTGGGAGCAGGAAATGGGGGTGGAGATAAGTGCCGAGTTATGGGTTAATGCTTTAGAGAATATTCATAAATGCTCTGTTAATTCTCGGCATTGCCTTATTCAATTTAAGATTATTCATCGACTTCATTACTCTAAGACAAAGCTGCATAGAATTTTTTCAGATGTTTCCCCAATATGTGATAAATGTCAGACAGAGGAAGCCACACTCTTGCATAGTTATGCTCTTTGCTCTAAGTTAACTCAATGCTGGACTAATATTTTTCAAACTCTGTCAGAAATATTGCATGTTGAATTAGAGCCTGATCCACTTGTGGTGATATTTGGATTCTCAGATGACATTACCTTTCGAAAATCTCAACAACAATTGTTGTCTTATGGACTTCTTATTGCAAAGAAATTAATACTCAAGTTTTGGAAAAACACCAAAGTCCCTACTGTTAAAATGTGGTTGGATGAAATGGTTCAGTTATTACATCTGGGAAGAATTCATTTTTCTTTATCAAACAGACTGGATAAGATTTTGTCTTCCCTTCTCTGCTACCTTGATAGCGTAGTTTAAGTTGGCAGTAGGCTGAGTATGTAGCACTGATTGTCCCATTAGTGTGATATGTCTTATGTCCCTAGGGTGGGGTTGGTGGTAATGGGAATTGTTCTCTTTTTGTTGTTGTTGTTTATTGTGTTTTGCATTTTGTTTCTATTTTGTTTTTCTTTGTCTCTTATTTTTATAATGAGGAATCATAACAAGCGATGTAACAATGAGTGTCAAATTGTTGGATTCCCTAATAAAAATATTTTTGAACTGAACTGGAATTTTTTTGCCTGCTTCCCCCAGGACTCCCTTGGTTCTTTTTTGTGTTTTAATAAATTATCATGCTCAAACCTTCTCCTGCCTGCCTACCTCTCCCTGCATTTGGGTCTATTAATTCCCTACACTGTAACAGAAGGGAGGGTAATCACACAGTCAGGAAGACAGACAAAGAAAGGAAGACAAGTGACCTGAAACAGAGACAGATAGTGAGTTAACAAAATAAAACAGGAAGTCAGGGAAACAAACAAAACCATGAACTAAGAGCAGGAATTAGATGTGACACTGTAACGGTCTAATAACATTGGATGAACTAAAATCTGATATTATAAAAATGCCACTTAATAAAAAAGTCCTGGATCAGATGGATTGCCTTGTGCATTTTATGTAACCCTTTGGGAGGATATAAAACAAATGATTTTGGAAGCCTTTGCCAAGAATAAGGATTTGACTGTTTCTATTAAGCAAGGCTTAATATCTCTCATTCCAAAACCAAACAAAGCTCTTTGATTTCTTGATAATTGGCGACCTATAACTGTGATGGTTGGGGTTCGGCTCGCTGTGAGTTTCTGTTTTGTTTTCTACTTGCTATTTCTGTTTTCCATTATGCTCTCCTGTCAGTCTCTCTGTTGGCCCTGCCTCTCTGTGTCTCTTCGTTTTCCCCCCTCCCCTCCTGCCTGCGCTAGCCAGCTGACTATGCACAACTGCTCGTCATCCCACCATCACTTCTCCCACCGTACACACCTGCCAGTCATCAGCTGCAATCAAGCCCAGTACTTAAACCCTGGATCTACATCTTCGCTTGATTGTTGTTTTAGCCATCCTGGTGACACAAGCTCCAAGCTCTTATGAAAATTATTGCATACTAGCATTTACCTGTTCCTCTGTCCTTCTACATTACAGTTAACTACAGTATAATTTCCACCACACCAAAGCATATTTTAAACTCCTACAGGCCATACACCATTCAGAAAATAACACACTACACATAGGCATCTTTCCACAAGGAATGATGAGAGAAATTAACAGACTAACATCCTTCATCAAAACCTCCTCACCAAACAACAACACATTAGAACTGGTCAAACTCAACACAGACCCATGGATGAACAATAACATGAATATACTCAGAGATCACTATGACACATTCATTGCCACAAAGCTGCAGGACCTTCCACCTTTCGCACAGATTCAACAAGGCACTTCAGTGGGGGAGGACTAGATACAGGAGGAAACTCACAGCCTCCTCTGTCTCCACACTGACGGACCTCATAACCAGGGCTCCCCAGACGGTGGAGGCCCCTCCGCCATCTCAGCTCTCCCTTGACAGCTTCCCACCACTTCCACACCCAGCAGGCCCTCCCCTCCAACTATCTTCCTCCTCCCCACCTTCCTCTTCGTCACTCCTCCCCCTACTACCCTTCCTCACCCTACTCCTTCTATAACTATCCCTCCCCTATCTCTCTCCAAGTCCTCCCCCCCTTCTCACTCCCCTCACCCTTCCTTCCTCCCCCCTCCTTCCAACCATACTTTCCTTCAGCTTCCAATCCTGCCAAAGCGAAACCTAAGACGCATTGTGAGGGTGGAGCTAAATCCATTGTCGGACATCGAGCTACGGCGGCATGGATTGGGACGGTCTGAATCCCTTAACTGCCCCCCTACCATTATCTCCAGCTTTGTGGGTGTGCTATGGGCCGGAAGTATTCACCATCCTACGCTGATATTTACCTGGCCCATTGGGAGGAAACGGCTTTCCATAAACTAACCATCAAACCTCTGCTTTATTTCCGGTACTTGGACGACATCTTCGGGCTTTGGGATAACACTGAACAGACTTTATTAACCTTTCTTGACATTCTTAACTCCCATCACCCTAAAATAAAACTCAAACATAACCTACAACCCGTTACAGTGGAGTTCCTGCACACACGGGTCTTCTTCCGCACCTCTGGCGACCAGACACTAGCCACCAAAGTGTATTTCAAGGACACCGACCGCCATGCACTTCTACATAAGACCAGCTATCACCCTAAACACACGTACAAAGTCCCAGTTTATACGTTTCCACAGAATTTGCACCTTGCCGGAGCATGTGGAGGAGGCCACTAGTACACTTTTTAGTGCAATGAGGTTAAGGGGTTACTCAAGGCGCTTCCTTAGAGGTATAATGGCGGAAGTCATCATCGGCAAGTTTAAAAACAAAGAAGAAACCATCATCCAGCCGTCAAACTCTGCCCTCGTTCCCCTGGTAATTACCTACTCAGAAAATCTGAGGAATTTTATACCTACCATCAAAAGCGATTTCCAGGGGGTGGGGGTTGATTGTGAAGTGCTGAGGGACTGTCCGCCTACAGGAGGAACAAAAATCTAAAAGATATTTGAATTCACATAAACTTAAATAAGAATATTGACCCTAGGGAAGCGCTTCAGAGCTTGGATGTTGGTTTTGTACGTCCCCCCCCACATTTTTAATCCATATAGCAAGGTTGGTTTTAACCCGGGGCAGGTCCTGCAGCACACTACCATCAATGTGGTTTATGCAATTAGAAAAATACTAAAATGGATCCACTTCTCTTTTTAATCTAAGTTTTACAGGGTATTTTTAGAAATACTTCCTCCCACTGCTCTGGTCTCCTCTCTCCTTTAGTTTTTATCTGGACCTCCTCTGCAGCGCATCATACCCAACCTTTTAACCTTCCTGCATGCTTTCTTTTCTTTTCCTCATTTTTTCCTTTGTTTTCTATTTTAAATGACTTTTTATTGCTTTAATCTATATTTATGATTAATAATAACTATATCTGTTGTAATATGTCTATATTTACATCTTTTATAGCATGTTTCTCCGAATTTACTATTCCTTCCTTTCAGGGGTTAATTTCTACCTGCAGAAGAGGTCCTACCTAATATTTTAATGTTTTTATTTTTAATAAATATTTTAAAGATGCCTTGGTTGTCCTTTATAACTTTTATTCTGCCTTACCTATATTTTAATAATTTAATTGTGCTTTTGTCTTTATTGCTAATATTTATTATTATTATTAATACAAATTGAATTACTTGCCGCAAGACTTTAACATGATGATACACATGCCATTGGTTTTATGCATTTTTACTAACAGTGTGGTTTTATTTTATGATGTATTTTAAATTATTTATGGTTATTTATTGTGTAGCACTTTTACCTTTTAAAGCACTTTTAAACACAGCACTTATTACTAATTTTTAATGGTATTTGTATATATTTTTTTAACCTCAAGGGCAAGTAACTCAGACAGTATTTATGACCCTTTAAAATGTTTTAATTTTTAATTTCTGAGTTTAAATAAGATTTTTTTAATATCGGGATATAATTTATTTTGTATTGGGGACCAGGGACGTCACTAGGATTGAAAGAAAGGGGGGGCTTAGCCCCCAGGGTATGTGTAACTTGTGTTGGCAAAATCTTTGCACTCACATACATCTTTCGTTACTGTATTAGAGCTACACATATATCAACCACCAGTCAAGAAACCAAGATGTTAACAAGTCAAAAGTGACAGACATATCCTCTTCTTCCATTTCTACTCCGTTCCTTATGTCTTATCCTTTAAGATAAAACTAAACCCTAAGGCTAATTTCATGACTTCGAAATGCAAAGTGGTCACATGAAACAACATCCAAAATGTCCAAAAACTGACAGAGGCCAAATAGCTAATAAGTTGGTAAGCTAAACAAATATGAAAAATAGCAGTACAAGAAAAAGAATAGGCATCACTGCATACTTTATCATGTAAGATATTAATACGGATCCTATTTAAAGTGGCTACTGTCTAAATACAATAACCTGATGGCGGAAGGAATAAAAGATTTGGAATAATGATTACTGTATATACTGTATGTACTGTATGTAGGACTGCTTTCATTTCATTTTCACGTGTATCTGTGGGGTAACATGTAGTCTACTACACAGTAGTAGACTAGGCCTACATGCATACTGCACCGTGAACTCAGAACAACAAGTTACAGATTAGCCTATTTGTTTCTTTATAATAGGCATACATAAATCACATGCCAAATCACTACTGGTCAAAACATGAATGAATTGGGGCGGCCTCGAACACCCCCAGTAAGAGCGTTCTCCCCATGTAGGCTAGGCTGCGCGGCCCGGATTTGAATCCGACCTGCGGCCCTTTGCTGCTTGTCATTCCCTCTCTTTCTCTCCCCCTTTCCTGTCTATCCACTGTCACTATTAAATCAAAAATAATCAAAAAAAGAAGTTTGCCTTTCCAGTTCATTAAACCAAGTACTGCTATCTGACTCACCCATCACAAGACAATGTTACAATGAATTATATCATACCAACGCATTGTATGGCTCAAGACTATGGCAATATAGTATGCACTAAAAAGCACCCAAGCAGAAAGCACAATAGTAATTCTGAAACGTGTTTGACTGAAGATACAACAATGCCATCGCACAACACAGCTGAGTGCAGGTTGCAAAACGGTCACTTATTAGCTGGCAACTTCACAAACTGCAAAAGCCAACATATACTGCACTTGACCACTAAGTCTCACACAGGCCTATAGCAGCATCACAAAATTATGATGATGCAATACGTCTGATATGCATGGCTTTTCAATAAACTAAACAAAATATGTACATTATCTGGTCACACGGTCACAAAAGATTATATTAGCCTAGTCAATTTACAGATAGCATAATAGCTCTTACCTTTAGAAGTTGTAATTTCTTGTCTTTTTCTTTGCAAAGTCGCAGATCAAATCCTCAAAGTCCAGCTCCCTCAGCAGCTCGCTAAACCCTACTACAAATGTGTTGCTGTGTGTTGGTAGCACTTCACAGGCAACGCAACAAATGTCTCCGGTGGACAGTGAATATAGAATCCACTCCCGTGGTACCGTTTCACCGTTGTGAAGGTGTCGGGTCAGCCTCGTTAGTGAGAGAGCGGGTCTTTCTGCCGCCAGCCTTGTTCTCCCTCTGAGATGCTGGACATTTAGCCGCCCGATTCTGAAAGGCTAATATCCCTCTGGGTATAACTTCCTCCCGGACGGTCTCTGTAATCGGTCCCCGTAGTGCAGGGTCTTCAGAGATGATGGTACCTGTGGTGCCATTACCTTGTTCTGTAATGCTGATGACCGGCCTCATCTCTGTCTTTTTCAACAACTTAAAAACAACTTCGCTAAAGTTAACGTTAGCCAACGTTAGCTGTGGCTGAGTGTAGCTGGTAGAAGGCAGCGATTCTTCCAAGCTAACGTTGGCTAGATCCTCGACATCCTCCTCTTCGTCATTCACAGCTCTTTTAAAAAAGCTTTTTATTCGCGGGACATTTTTAATAGCAGCCGCTTCTTTCTCTCCATTTTCCACACTTTCACTCGCTGATACAACCCATTCTGACCGGGGATCAGTTACTAATTAATTCCACTCTTTCAATCTCAACTCGTTCTTAGAAAGCTGATCTTGAATCAGTGCGATGTAAACAACCTGCTCTATGCCCACCCACCTTTATCATTTGCCAATCTACACGGTGCATGCGGCCAGTCATCATACTGACTTATAAAACACACAATCACGAGACTTCATTTTTTGTAAACAACTGTTATTTTATTCTGATTGGATAATTATCACCATAATGATTAATGCCCATTGGGTAATCCGGGCTTGATCACAGTTTGCAAACAAGGGGTGCTGCAGCACCTCCAGTGCGTCTATGCGGTGCGGTGCATCATCTTTATAGCACAACGACTCTGTGTAGCCTACTTCTGTCTCACTTCCGACTTTTCGGCTTTGTTTATTGTAGCTGGATATATCATTTGTTGCATCTAAATATGAATGAGGATAAATCGAATTGTTGTTCTTATTATTTAGGGGGACTTAGGAACATTTTGGGGTAGCTTCAGCCCCCCTAAAATAGGCCTAACGACGTCCCTGTTGGGGACGCTGGGCTATTTATTTACATAACTCTATGTATGTATGTATATATATACTTTAGAAAGAAGAAAGTTTGGAGGTTTTGCAAGGATATTGGAAATGAACCACGGTCGTAAATGCAGTGTTCCAGACTACAACTGAATAGCCTACTGGCCCAGAGAAAAGTGTTTAGAACGAGTATATTGGACGAGAGGGAGTTGTGTATCTAACGCAGCAACGCAGAGGACAGGCTTGCAGGGGGTTCACTCTCCTCTCCCGCGCTTACTAGCTAGTAAGCGCTACAAGTAGCTACAAGGTGAGTTGTGATTATTTGGTGGAGGTTTTTTATGTCGCAAGGGCAACGTTAGAACAACACTAGTTATAATGAAAGTGTCGAAACTTTTTTGTTTTGTCTCGCCTGTTTTAGCCGCTGCGGCTCGCGCCTGGGCATGTCTGGGCATGTAACTGAGTGTGTCTGTTTGTGTGTGTGCGCTGTGCAGCGGTGTGTGTGTATGTGTTTGTGTGTCTGTGTGTGTGTGTGTGTGTGTGTGTGTGTGTGTCTGTGTCTGTGTCTGAAATATGAGACCAGAGGCCCGTTCCAGAAAGCAGGTTTAGTGAAATCCCTTAGTTGGTTAACCCTGAGATGAGGGAAACTCTAGGTTTTCCGTTCCAGAAAGAGAGGTAACTTAACCTCGGAGTCAGTTACTATGGTAACTGAGTCTGTGAACCTAACTTGGTCGGGAAACTCGAGGTTTCTTAAAGAAACCTCGAGTTTCTCCCAGCCTCCTCCCACTGAGAGGGAGGAGACTGAGAGAAACGGGGAAAAAAACTAGAGTTTCTCTCATTCTCCTCCCTCTGAGAGGGAGGGGAAACTCATTTCCTAATTCATTCATTCAGTCTGTATCAGGCGCATTTTAATGCAGTTTTATCTGCATGAATAAAAAAACGTAGCCTATTGGTTTATGTTAGGCAGACTAAAATGTTTTTTTTCTCAAACGTCATGTCCTTTTGTCCACGATCCCGTTGATGAAATCGCTGTATTAATTCACAGAGAGTTTACGTCGGGAGAGGATATTGAGTCCCGAATATAGGCCTACTAGATGTTTTTTCATTTCCACATAACCGATTTGAGAGGTATTTTTTATCACAGTCTATTAGATATGTAGATACCTTATCCTTCCACTAGTTCAACATCGTGGACAGGCTTTAACATCCCAGCAGATTCTTTGTGTCGCATTACGTTTTTTGCAAACGGCAGTTTTCTTTATAACAGCAGCGGATCATACTGTAATAGTAAAGCCACTGTATGCAGAGCCGTCAGAAAAGTGTGATCGCTCTGAAACATTTTTTAAACGTGTTCCCTGGACACAAACCAGTGAGAGCCATTAAAAAGAAATAAATGGTTATACTTAATTCTAATGATCATGGTGCTGCAGCCTCAGAATGGGAATAGTAGGCTATAGTTTACTTTTTCGCCCGCAGGATTGCACCCAGAGATGCTCACAGATCTCTGAGCTAGAGTCCAAGTCAAGTCTCAAGTCTCTGAGCTAGAGTCCAAGTCAAGTCTCAAGTCTCTGAGCTAGAGTCCAAGTCAAGTCTCAAGTCTTTGAGCTAGAGTCCAAGTCAAGTCTCAAGTCTCTGAGCTAGAGTCCAAGTCAAGTCTCAAGTCTCTTGTGGTTATAATAAGTCTTGCATCACGTACAGCGACCCATCCAGGCTGCTTAGAACACTGCATAGCTATATATAAGAAATTCAAAGCATGCAATATGTTATTATGACTCCTTTATCTATCAGCATACAGTATCAGCTTTGATTTTGGTATATAATCAGTGTAAACAGACTATTGCAACATGATAAAAACCAAGAATGCTTTACTTTTAAGTTAATATCTGTACTTTAAGTAACATACAGTACAATACAGACCAAAAATTGAGGCTCTGAAGAAAAAGGACTCCCTTGTCTGTTGATGAATTATAATGAAAGGCCTTGGCTCCTATTGTGCTGGCTCTGTGGGGCCATAAGACCAAATATAGAAAATATTATAACTCACAACACTAAAACTGACATACTCCTATTTAATTCAAAACTGCAAAACATCAAAGTGTAGCTAAATGCAAAACACTATTGCAACCAAATGAAATTTTTAACACACTACAGTGCACTTCATTATGATAGAGAATCCTCAATTATTTATTTACTTATTGGCAGATCCATGTAATGTGCACTGCCTATGCAACTAATCATACCTTATAAACTACTGTAAGTCAACACATCCCAGACTCTCAAACCAGTGTAACGTTATAACTAAATGAAACTGTAACGTTATATGATCAACAATAATCGTGTAACATGTTTGCAGACAACGTTAATAATTAACGTGATGGCAGACAGCGGCACCTAAATGATTAACGTAACGTTAATCGACCACCACAAGTTTGGCAATTAAACAAACGCTCATTTTATATTTGATAAGGAAGACAGTCGGAGTTAACCTCCCGTAACGTTAGGTCGTAGCTAAAGCAAGAAGCAAGCTAACGGTAGATGGTCAATGCTGAGCTAAACATGTTTACTCACCTATCAGTGTGCGTTTTCAGATGCCTGATAAAATGAGATGTGGTTGAGCCAGAATCTTTTATCGTGATACCGCATATTTTGCATTGAGCGCTTCTTTTGTTTGGGCCGTCTTGTTTAAAGTTTTTGAAAGCAAAACTTACGATGAATGGCAGCAGCGGCCGGTGAATTTGACATGTTTGTTTGTTGTCCTCCAGCCAGCATTACGTACGTGTTACGTAGGCAGGTTATAGGTAACGGAGGGAGGGGTATAGCGAGCTCGTCAGACGTTTCCTAAAAATAAACATTGTTCACGAGTCCCGCCGCTCAAGTCCAAGTCGAGTCTGAAATCTTTCGAGGACGAGTCTCAAGTCGAGTCTGAAGTCACTGTGTGTGCGATTTAAGTCGCACTCGAATCCGAGTCTCAAACTCGAGTCCCCATCTCTGATTGCACCTGAATAAAATTATAGGTGTAGCCTAGGCTACATTTCCAGTTTTCACCAGTAAAGATAACTGTGATTAAATATGAAATTAATACACTGTTAATGCGTACGCATTGACTCGAGCAGCAATTTTCTCCCACACCAATTCTCTCTCTTTTGCAGCAGCAGCCGCTGTCTTGCTTTTTTAACGAAATACATGTTCAAACTCGCTGTTTGTGCGCATGAGTATTTCCCCCGACCCGTTTGTTTGTGGTTGTTACCATGGTGAATCGTAAAATCATGGCTCCATTCATACTGTCTTATGTGCACGCGCGTAACCCTGTGTGAACATACTCTGAGTTGATTGAACCAACTCAAATCCGCTGTTCTGGAACCGAAAACTCAGAGTTTCCCATCTCAGGGTAAATCAACTCAGACATCAGGGTTAGACTCAGAGTTTGTTAAACCTCCTACCTGGAGCGGACCATTACACAGGGATGCATAAGGGCCCAAAAAAATAGCACCTGGGACATTTTCAGCCCAACCAATGTTACATACCATATTAGGAGGCCTTAAGGAACAGTGTGAATACCCTATATAATCATTTTATCACCCCTTTAAGTGTTTTATTCACACCAGTGGTCCCATTGTGCCCGTGCCCCTTGCAGCACCCATCCTGGGCGTTGCGTTTTAACCCAAACCTAACCCTACCCCTAGTCGAACAGTGCCTCCCAACAGTGCCTTCCAGGCAGCACTGGGGGCAAAAAACACTGATAAACATCTCAAAGAGCTTGTTGAGTCAGCCATCAACCTGGACAACCGCCTCCGAGAGAGAGAGAGAGAGAGTGTGGGTCCCGCAGCTCCTCCTCCTCCCGGTCCTGCCCTCAGGCCTCTGCTTCTCCTCCTTCCCAATCATGCTCGACGGCACCTCCCGCTCCATCTCCACCCGAGCCTATGCAATTAGGTCGCGCTCGCCTCTCCCCTGAGGAACGAGAACGCCGTCGACTTGCCAGAGTGTGTATTTACTGTGGTAAACCTGGTCGCTACATGTCCGCCTGTCCCGTGCGCCCAAAAGATTCGGCTCAGTTTTCGTCGATGCCGACGAAAACTTTTTTGGACAGTGAAATTGCTCGGCAGCTCTCTATTCCACAAATTCCCCTTGACACTCCCCTTCACGCCACCGGCCTTAATGGTCAGTCCTTCACCACTGTTACCCACTTCACTCCCCCACTCTGTCTTCTCACCTCTGGTAATCATCACAAGTCCATTTCATTCCACCTCATCACCTCTCCTGCTAACCCTGTTGTCCTTGGTCTCCCCCGGCTCATTCTTCACAACCCCAACGTGGACGGGGCGCAGGGAAAGCTCAGGAGCACTCACTGTCACACATCCTGTCTGTTATCTGCTCGAGCCCCCGGTAAGTCCACTCAAATTCACACTCTTCCTGCTCCTCCTGATTTGACTGTTGTCCCCTCCGAGTACCATGACCTTGCCACTGTTTTTAGTAAGGATCAGGCACTGTCCTTACCACCCCCACCGCCCCTACAACTGCTCCATATCCCTTCTTCTGGAAGCCCCGCTCCCGTCTAGCAGTCTGTTTAACCTGTCATGTCCGGAGAGAGAGGCTATGGAGCAGTATATTAAAGAGTCCCTGGCTGCCGGCATCGGCGGGGCGAGGGGGTGGCTAATTGGGCTTAGGCCCCGAATGTTTTGTCAAAAGCCCCGAATCTTTTAGGTTTATTAAAATAACTTCAACTTTGTTTCATTTCGTCTCTCAGTCTTTGTGACTGGAGCAGCAATACAGACACTTCCCTAAATATTCGCTCATTCAGAGACCAGAGACCCAAACTGGTCTCTGTGTCTGTCAGGAGGTCTGAGATCTACCGTATCAGCAGAGCGATCACGTAATGCACATCAGATTATGGTGCAGGTAGATTATTTTCTGAAATATATTGACTATTATAACTTTATTTTTCTCAAAATATCACGACTCCTCCAAAACTCAGATAACACAGATATATTTTGAATGTGCTCACAGTTTTGGACATGAGCAGAAATCTTGCTCAAACAAATCTGAAATATTACAGTCCAGGGGTTTATTAATTCAATAAAATGAATTAATTTATCATTGACGTGAATAATTGTCATATGCACATTTAAGGAGGTTACTTCCTCAACAAAAGATGCAAAAGAAAAGGGAAGAGTAAATGATGCCTCTAGGCTACATGTGTGCTGACTCAGATATAATTAGAAAAGCTGATCTACAGGAGAATAAATAGATGAAAGCAATACAGAATGCCTGAGAGCCTTAGTTCCATATATTCCATTATGTTTTTATATCTTTTACATTACATTACATGTCATTTAGCTAACGCTTTCATCCAAAACGACTTACAATTGTTACATATCAGAGGTCACACACCTCTGGAGCAACTAGGGGTTAAGTGTCTTGCTCAGGGACACATTGGTTAATGTATCGCAGTGGGAATCAAACCCGGGTCTGCCACACCAAAGACAAGTGACATATCCACTGCGCCATCACCATCCCCAATATTTGGATTATAATCTATGTTTACCTTTTACATAAAGATTTCCAGTATCAATTTATTCAATTTATCAATTTATATAGTGCTTTTCATGGACTCAAAGTCGCTTTACATGGGAGGTATATCACAAAAACAGAACAAAACAAAATGTGGCAATGCGAATGGGATTGATGACACTGAGATTTTGAAATTTCCGACATGCCACTTGGGATAGGCCCAAGACCTTTAAAGCACACAGGTTCGTTCCACTCAATAGGCAAAAACACGGGGTTCCCAGTTTACAAATATATTTTATTCAATAAAATATATATAAAATGTAGCATTCGTCACAAATAAGAAAATGGAAACCTAATCAGGGGCTGAGGCCTACTGGTGGGAAGGGCAGGTGAAGGGGAATGAGAATTAATAAAACTAAATTAAAGACAAAGGGTTCACCCAGATACACAGTGAGATCACCAAATCCAAGGAAACACTGCACACAAGAAGGAAGACCACCACCACCCACGTCACCAGCACCACCACCAGTCTGCAGCCACTGGGAAGGACAAACAAAAGAGGTTACAACAAAATTAATCTCAAAAATGTACAACAAAACCTATAACACAACAGGAAATAATTCACAAAATCAGCTTAACCAAAACAATAATAAAGTAAACAAAAACAATTGACTTAATCAAAACAAGAAAACAAAACAATTATACAAAATAAAGGATTAACTCCTCAGTCATTAGGCTAAAATTGAAGGAATAAACCAGTTAAAAGTCTGGTGTCGGCAATTCACCATGCGAACCAAAAGCCAGCAACAACAGTGCCAAGCAGTAGCGACACGCTGTGTAGTTCGTGGCAAAAACAAAGCTGTGCAGTTAGCAGCCGAGACACAGCAGCAGACAAGGCTGTGTAGGCAAAGCTGTACATTCAGCAGCAGAGAGTAGACTGTGTAGTTAGCAGCAGAGAAAGCTGTACAATTAGCAGCATTTAGCAGCCGAGACAAAAAGCAGACAAGGCAGCATTTAGCAGTGGAGACAAAACAGCAGCGGCCCCAATCAGCTGGTGGTGGAGTCACATCAATCACCACCTGTAGACTTCGGCCAGCTGATGAGCATTCCCTGTCAATAAACATAAAATTAGCATGGCTAAGCTACATTAATAAAGGCTTTTGGGGGCTAGATTTAAGGTAGCATACCTGTTTTCAAAGTCAAACCTGCACAGTGATAGGGAGGGAGAGAGAGACCCACACGACAGCAGACATCTACCTGTGACCACACTAGTATTAGCTACAGGATAGCACCCGGTTTAACACAGAGAGAGAGATTGAACACTTACCACCGCTCGAGAGAACCATGAAATAAAAACTGAGCACGCCACACGGAGCACTCGGTCGCTGCTCTGCACTAGGCTTTAAGCATAAGGACATAATGATAAAAAGTAGGGATGCACCGATCCGACTTTTTCAGTCCCGATACCGATGCCAGGGCTTTGTGTATCTGTCGATACCTGATACCGATCCGATACCATCGCTGAATTAATAATAAACTGTATACCTTCCACCTTATACCTTCCTTCCACCATGTGGAAAAGACTAAAGGCACCAGACCTTACTAACTAAACATTACTTTCCTAACTAAGACAAAATAACATAGATGTAATGTATTGAATTCTTATTTATTTGTTATTTAAAAAACAACTGTGCATTCAAATCGAAAATATAATGTAATCAAACTTCTTAAAATAAATTTAAATAAATAATAATGGGCCATCAGTAATGGGCCACCTTTATATAGGTTTATAATGGCTTATTCTACTGTCAGGAGTACATAGAATATTTCAAAAACATGTTACTATGTTTACTAAAAGCTTTTATTACTAAAGAGTTTGGCTCCACGACATTATACAATAACTTCATATGAAGGAGAATCCATGAAACAGTTACAGAAGCTAAACTATTTGTATTGTGCAAACCGCAAAGTAGTAAAATAAACTCAAATCGAATGAATACACATACAAACAACTTTAACATTGTTTCCCTTTCAAAACAAAATAGTTGTAAGCTAGTTGTGTAAACACTACCTTGGCCCCAGGTAAGTTAGGTTGTAGTGTTGTTGTAGTGGGTGAGTGAACGGAGCTCCGCTGTCAGCCTCCTATGCTGTTTGAATAACGTCAGTAGGTTGGCGGACGTATTTCAGCGAGGTGAGACATCTTAAATCAAGTGTTTTAATCATTGCTCTGAACCGTCTTTCTCAACGGTCTGTAGCGGGACCGGAGGTGGATTGCGTTCATAATGTTGCTCCGCTGCATGCTTGACACGTCTTTAACGTTAGCACGGCTGAGTAACGTTAGAGCGACGGGCAACAACAGCGGCTAAATTATGTCCGATTTGTTAGAAACAAAAAACTTGGGAACAACAAACGGCTCCTATCTTGAGCACACGTTGTTCTGGTGTATCTCCGGTCTTTCTTCATCCTCTAGTTAACTTTCTTCTCTGTTCTTGAATGTGCAGTAGCGACCGGAGCCTCTCCCAGCTTAACAGACTGTTATGCTACCTGGCTAGCTAGTCTAGCAGCTGTAATGTTACCCAGCATGCCATTCGTTAACCTGACTCCGCCAGATGGATTGCTTCGCATTTGCTCGGCATATCCATCTGGGAACTTTCCGTTGGAGAACTTTTGGAAAGGGGTGAAAATACTGGTTAGCTGATTGGGTGAAGCATCTGTCTATCACCTATGTTGGTGATAGACGGGCCAAATCCACCAATCAGATCCACGAATTATCTTATTATGTATGAAAATACAACCACAAGCCCGCCCCTGCTGCTGCAGGCAAAGCATAGCTCGTTAGCTCAGCAAGCAAGCAACATGTCGGTAAAGGATATTTGCCGTTTGTGTAACGAGAATTTAGGAATAAAACACACCCTTTCAGGTTCCCGGACCGCTGTCTGAAAATACTGGTAAGCTGATTGGATAAACCATATGTCTATCACCACCTAACCTGCCTCAAAACCAACGCTGATTGGCCCGGTCAAGTGGCTAACGCTCCAAATTTTCTCTGCCTCAAGATGCCAGACTGATCTGCGAGTGGGACAACTGGAGTTCGCGAGATCAGGACGGTCTCACGAGGCTAGACATTCGTAGCTACATTTGTAAATGTAAAATTATTAGTGTTAGAAACACTAATAAGTCTCAAATTGTTATATGCTTTGATGTTTTATCATTTTAAAGAGAGTTAGTTGTGGGTTATTCATTGTTGTTATGAAGTTACTACCATGAGTGAGAAGGGTACACAGTTAACAGGGGTCCCAGTGCTGCGACGGAGTGAAAAAAAAAAAACTGGATCGGCCCGTGGATATGTTCATTTTTCCGATCCAGCTATTTTGTCAATATCGGGACCGATACCCGATCCAAATATCGGATCGGTGCACCCCTAATAAAAAGGCCGAAACAAGCAATAACCGCAGCAGTAGCGCGGAGCATTACCTGCACAGACAGACACCTGACCCAGAAATCATACAGCAGTGGGAGCGCGAGAAGGAAGGCCGCACTTATATACTGCCGCCCTAGTGGTCAGCAGGCGCCATTAACTGCAACAAGACAACCTTATTTCTATACTGCTACAAAAACAAACAAAACACAACAAGATCCAGACACAGATGAAAAGGGAGGGGGTCGTGGGGCTAGGGATAGGGCAGAGGTGAAGAGATGGGTCTTGAGGCGGGACTGGAAGATGGTGAGGGACTCAGAGGTGCGGATCTCTTGGGGGAAGGAGTTCCAGAGCCTGGGAGCTGCTCTGGATAATGCTCTGTCCCCAAAACTGCGGAGTTTGGACTTTTGGATGGAGAGGAGACCAGCTGAGGTGGATCTGAGGGACCGTGAGGGTTGATATGGGGAGAGGAGGTCAGTGAGGTATGAGGGGGCCAGATGGTGGAGGGCTTTGTAGGTGAGGACCAGGATTTTGTAGGTGATCCGGTGGGAGATAGGAAGCCAGTGGAGTTGTTTAAGGACTGGAGTGATGTGGTGCCAGGATTTGGAGCGGGTGATACGGCGGGCAGCTGAGTTCTGGACCAGTTGGAGTCGGTTGATGTTGGTAGAGCTGATGCCAAGGAGAAGTGAGTTGCAGTAGTCCAGTCGGGAGGAGATTAAGGCATGAATGAGTCTTTCAGCAGCGGGGGGTGTGAGAGAAGGTCTGATTTTGGCGATGTTGCGGTGTTTAAAGAAGGAGGTTTTAATGACTTGACGGATGTGAGGCTCAAGGGAGAGGGTGGAATCAAAGATAATGCCAAGGTTGCGGGCCTGGGAAGATGGGGGGACAATGGTGCCGTCGATGGTGAGGGTGGGGTTATTGGTTTTACTGAGTGTGTATTTGGAGCCGATGAGGAGGAATTCTGTTTTGTCGCTGTTGAGTTTGAGGAAGTTGTGTTGCATCCAGGTTTTAATAGCTGACAGACATGAGTTGATGTGGGAGAGGGGAGGATTGAGGGGGGATTTGGTAACAAACAGGAAAAACACAAGAAAATAGCAGAATAGCAGACGGAGAAGCGGCGAACAAAACAGCGCCAGCGTCCTCTCACGTCTCACTGCCTGTGCCCACATTCTGCTCCTTGGCGTACACCTCCCCACAGCCCCTCTCCCTTACCCTTTTCATTTACTCCTAATAAACCTTTTGTTACCTGAGTTCTGCGTTTGGGTCCGTTCTGTCACTCCCCGTAACAATAACCTTGCTTCAGGGTGCAAATTACTTGCTGTATTATAGAAAAAAGCAGCCTGATCACCAGTCTAATTCATATTGGCGTATCCAGCTTTATCTTTATATGTTGACTAGAAAACTTGTGAAGCGTTGACTTAACTCTTTTTTTAAATTTATTTGGAAAAATAAGAGTATGTAAAGAGGAAAACACGTATTAGACTGTATTCAGAAGGAGGCCTTAATGTTTTAAATTTCAAACTACTAATATAATTTTTAAGATTAATTGGCTAAAACATTGTTAAAGGTGCAATATGTAATATATTTACTGTAGTTAATCAAAAAATTACCCCAATCTCTCATCAGATATTAAGGAAATATGCTAAATTGAAATACTATGTTTTCTGACAACAATGCTGAAACCAGTTTTGGCCTGTGGTTGGTCAATTTTTTACAGTCACTGGTGTTGGTATCAACTGTCCATTTTGACAGTATCAACAGAGATAGATTCATTCTGTTATTCTGTTATATTATTCTGTTATGTCATGTTATTGTGGCTAACATTACCATCGCTAGCTTCAAGGTTATGATATGTTGGACAGTAAGATGATCCCACTTTCTTACAAACTGGCATGCAACCATAATGTGTAATGTAACGTTACTGACTGCTTAGACAAGCTGTATGGAAGTCGTAGTACCGAAAATCTCCCCCCTGCCGAAATAGTTCCCCCATTTCTGTTCAGGGGCCGTAGCCAACAGACAGTGACTGTGCCCTGGGTACAGACGACCGTGACGTTGCTGTCTTTTTAGCAGCTGTTGCAGTGACGTTAAGCCCAGAAAAGGTGACTGTCAGCTGCATACAGAGCTCCGCAAGAGCATAGGCTTTTATAACCGTAAACATAGCAGTATCTAGCAACTCCGCTGCGTTGTGGAGTAATGTCTGGCAATGCAAGACTAGCTTCAAGCTAAAATTGACATTGTGTGACATAGGGTTTAGCGTTTTCAACCTGGCAACTCCCATGAACTTTGACTCTGGGGAGGAGGGGCTGGGGAGACAACTCTTTTCAGTATTTTGAATTTGGACTGCAGTAACCATTTTAAATGCTATAGCTGTCAGTATTACACATTGGACCTTTAAATTCATAATCATTCTGCTTGGTTTATTATTCCCAACTTGGTGTTTGACAAGTGTGGTGAATTAAGGTGTTTGCTTTCCTGTAATTTTATCCCAGGTAAACTACCTGTCAAATTTGCCAACTTCCATAAACAAGCCCTTGAGACATGATTGCTTTCAAGCACAACTTCTCTCCACACACATGTATTTTATGGAAAAATCAACATTTTGTAAATGGAAATATGACCCTATTTCTTACGGACTGGTAAGACCAAGGTGTTGTGTTCATTTCTGAACTTTTAAATGAGAGGGGGGACCTAGCTACCTATGAAAATATTATCCATCAGAGAGGATTAAACATTTTCTCGAACTCAACAATCCAGAGTACTTAAAAGTCTATCTACTAATTTGCTGACTCTCATTAAAGCATTGATCGGTATATGAACCTTTTGTTGTCAGGATTTGTGACTTGAACCCAGAAGCAGACTGATAGACAGTTCAAAGTTTTACACAGTTTATTAATGAATTAGACAAGGTAGCGGAACAGACTGGTGGGAAAATCCTCTAAGGCGACAGAGCAGGTTGTGGACACAGGCAGGGAGACGAAGCATGCAGGACTGGTGACTGCAGGTGGAGAGTGGCGTCAGCAGGCAGGTTTTGAGACCGTAGAGCAGAGTGGTTCTCGTGACTAGATTTAACTATCCGGCGCCGAACAGAGAGCAGCCACAGCTTAAGAAGCTGCACTGATGAGCCACGGAAAACAGGTGGTTGATTAGAGATTGCCTGCAGCTGCGAGTAATCCCGGAAGCGGCCAGTCACACACACTGCGAGAGAGGAGAAAAAGAGCGAGCAGAGGAGAGGGAGAGGAAAAGAGAGAGAGAAGACTCCAGGGAAGCCCAGCTTGTCACTTCCCCACTAGTGGATTTGTGACAGTTCCCCCCCCCCTTCCGACCAGTAGACCACCTGGCTTGTCAGGGTGCAGGCGATGGAAATCCATAACCAGGGACACATCCAGGATCTGGCGGCAGGGAATCCAACTCCTCTCTTAATAACTTTCCCAGTCCACCAAATACTGCTGCGGCAACGAGAATCCAGCAGCCAGTTCACCGTGTAAGCGGGAGCATCATCAATCATCCTGACGCTGGTACTGAGCGGAAGTCCTCAACAAGGCGGTGCGTGCCCGATGCCAGGTCCGATAGCATCGGCGGATATGCGTCTGGACAGAGGGGACAGCAATCTCCTCCAAGGCGGGAAACAAGGGAGGCTGATATCCATAAAAGCACTGGAAAGGCGACATCCCAGTAGGAGTAGTGGGTAGAGTGTTGTGGGCGTATTCAACCCACGGAAGCTGGGTGGCCCAGGACGTGGGATTGGTGGCAACCATGCAGCGAAGAGTCGGTTCCATTTTCCGATTGGCCCTCTCGGCCTGCCCGTTGGATTGAGGATGGTACCCAGACGAAAGGCTGACGGTGGCTCCCAAAGCCCGACAGAAATCCTTCCAAACAGCTGACACAAACTGAGGACCGCGGTCCGACACAACGATGACCGCCTTACCCTCTGAAAGTGGAAGTCCCGTAACAAAATCTAGCGGCAGGGGGGACCAAGGTCGGCGGGGAATGGACAGAGGGTGAAGCAAGCCAGAACTAGGCCGATTTGAACTCTTGTTCTGGGCGCACACAGGACAAGCGGCGATCTAGGCCTTGGTATCCTTCTCCAAGGCGGGCCACCAGAATCCCCTGTGGAGAAAGGAGATAGTACGGGACACTCCCGGATAGCCCGTTAACTTCGATGTGTGAGCCCACTGCAAAACTTCAGCTTTGATGGATGCAGGAACAAAAAGATGATCCGGGGGACCGCTACCTGGACCCGGGGCATTCTTCTGGGCCTTTCAGACCTTATCCTCTATGCTCCAGGTCAGAGATCCCACCACACAGGTGCTAGGAACCACAGTGTCAGGTGCAGACTGCAACTCATCCTCCTTACAAAAAACCCGGGAAAGTGCGTTGGGTTTGATGTTGCGGGATCTAGGTTTGTAGGTGATGGAGAAACAAAAGTGACCAAAAAACAGAGCCCACCTAGCTGGCAGGGATTTAGACATTTAGCAGAACGAATGTACTCAAGGTTCTTATGATCTGTCCATACCACAAATGGTTGAGATGCAGCCTCCAACCAGTGGCGCCACTCCATCAGAGCCGTCTTGATGGCTAAGAGCTCCCGGTCCCCCACCGCATAGTTCCGTTCTGCAGGAGAGAGATGGTGTGATAGATAAGCACAGGAATGCATTTTACCGTCAACCGCCGACCTTTGAAAGAGAACAGCCCCAAACACCACATCTGAAGTGTCCATCTCCACAATGAATTGTCTGCTAGGGTCAGGTTGAATGAGGATGGGTGCTTCAGTGAAGCGTCTTTTGAGTCCTGTAAACGCTTTCTCCACATCTGGAGACCACAGAAAGGCTCTAGAGGTGGAAGTGAGGTTAGTTAGTGGCGCAGCAATTTGGCTGTAGTTGTGAATGAATAGTCTGTAAAAGTTGGCAAATCCCAGAAACCTCTTTTTGTTTGTGATTGTGATTCTCAGGTCTGGGCCAATCCTGTACAGCTCTCTCCTTAACAGGATCCATCTTGAGCTCACCTTGATAAACGATGTATCCCAGAAAGGAGGTGGTGGTAGTGTGAAACTCACATTTCTCGGCTTTGACAAAAAGACGGTTCTCCAGAAGGTGTTGCAGGACTTGGCGACATGTTGCACATGCTCAGAAGGGGTTCTGGAAAAAAAAAATCAGAATATCATCTAGATAAACAAAAACGAAACAATCAAGCATGTCTCTAAGTACATCATTGACAAGACTGTGGAAGACAGCAGGGGCATTTGTTAAACTGAAAAGCATAGCTAAATACTCAAAATGACCAAGTGGGGTGTTAAATGCTGTTTTCCACTCATCTCCCTCTCTGATGCGAACAAGGTGGTAGGCGTTTCGCAGGTTGAGTTTGGAAAAGATGGTAGATCCCTGAAGAGAGTCCATCCAGTGCATTAGCAACAATAGTGTGACGTGGGAGCAGGGAATTTCGACCCAAACGCAGAGAGGAGGCAGGCAGGCAGAAGGTGGTCAGACTGAGGTATTTTACTATAACAAAAAACAGCAGTACAACGACTGGAAAACAGACAAAATCAAAGACTGACGGCAGGAACAAACAGAACAAATGAACTGGCAAACATCAGGCACGGGGAAGGACACAAGACAATGGGAACACAGAGGCTAAATACATGAGGGGATGAGTAAATCAGGAACAGGTGAGACAACAGGTGAGACACATCAGGGCGGGGCAGGACAATCAACCAAGGCGGGAAAACACAGGAAGTAAACTGGACAAGACAGAAAACGAGACTATCAAAATAAAACAGGAAACAGAACATAACCAGGGAAACATGAAATCGACTAAACAGAAACTTGACAACACTAAACACTAAGCACAAAGGAGAATAACAACAAAAACAGGAAACATACAGAAAACAACTAAGAAGCAACAGAAATGGCACAAAACACAAGGCAAAATGCAGAACAAAAAACTGAAACCACAACAGAACCCCACCCTCAAGGGTCGGATCCCAGACGACCCAAAAACGAAAGAGAAAAAAAAAAAAAAACCCAGGGAGGGCGACAAGGGAGGCACGGAGGAGGAATAAAAAGATCAAAAACAAGGTAAACATAGAACAAAAAACAACCCAAGGAGGGCGTGAAAGTCCCGGGGAAGCAGTGTCCAGGGGCCCAGGGAACACACGGCACCAGGGGCACCGGGGCCACAGAGGGCCTCGGGGGCACGGGGAACACAGAGGGCCCCGGGGGCACGGGGAACCCAGAGGGCCCCGGGGGGCGCAGGGAACAGAGGGGCACAGGGAACAGAGGGGCCCTGGGAACAGAGGGGCAGCGCCCCTCCGGGGGCCGAGCAGGACGTCGGAGGCAGCGCCCCTCCGGGGGCCGTACAGGAACCAACGGGTTAGCTGGGCTGGAGCCTGGCGACGGGTCAGCTGGACTGGGGTCAGCCAACCCGGCAACCACAACCCAGGCCGCCAGGGGTGCCAACAGGGCACGAGGGGCAGGAGCGGGTCTGACCGCCGGCTGGGTACAAGTCTCTGGGGGGCAAGTCAGAGACCAGCCCCTTGGGGCGGTCTTAGGTGTGCCGGGGACCGGCAAAGTCCCAGGGGTGGTCTCCCGGACAGTCTCAGGGGTGCCTGACACCTGCAGAATCTCAGGGCAAGTGGTCAGACCCAGTTCAGGGGGAATGGATGCCAGCCAGGATTCAGGGGGGCGGCTAGCCAGCATAGGGACTCTAGGGAACTCAGGGACTCTAGAAGGCTTAGGGATGCTAGGAAGCTCAGGGGTGCTGGGCAGTGTGGGGATCCTAGAGAGTTCGGGGACATCAGGAAGCACAGGGACAATAGAGAGCACAGGGACTCCAAAGAGGCTGCCAGCTGGCTGAGAATCAGGGGGTCTGCAAGCTAGCAGGGATCCTGGGGGTGTGCAAGCTAGCAGGGATCCTGGGGAGCTGCTAACTAGCTGCGAGTCAGGGGAGCTGCTAGCTAGCTGCAAGTCGGGGGAGCTGCTAGCTAGCTGGGATCCTGGGGAGCTACTAGCTAGCTGCGAGGCAGGGGGGCTGCTAGCTAGCTGGGAGTCGGGGGAGCTGTTAGCTAGCTGAGAGTCGGGGGAGCTGCTAGCTAGCTAGCTGGGAGTCAGGGGAGCTGCTAGCTAGCTGCGAGGCAGGGGAGCTGCTAGCTAGCCGGGACACAGGGGAGCTGCTAGCTAGCCGGGACACAGGGGAGCTGCTAGCTAGCCGGGACACAGGGGAGCTGCTAGCTAGCCGGGACACAGGGGAGCTGCTAGCTAGCCGGGAGACAGGGGAGCTGCTAGCTAGCCGGGAGACTGGGGAGCTGCTAGCTAGCCGGGAGACTGGGGAGCTGCTAGCTGGCCGGGACTCTAGGAACTCTGGGGGGCCGCTACACGGCCGGGACTCTAGGACCTCTGGGGGGGCGCTACACGGCCGGGACTCTAGGACCTCTGGGGGCGCTACACGGCCGGGACTCTAGGAACTCTGGGGGGCCGCTACACGGCCGGGACTCTAGGAACTCTGGGGGGCCGCTACACGGCCGGGACTCTAGGAACTCTAGGGGGGCCGCTACGGCCGGGACTCTAGGAACTCTGGGGGGGCCGCTACACGGCTGGGACTCTAGGAACTCTGGGGGGGCCGCTACACGGCCGGGACTCTAGGAACTCTGGGAGGCCGCTACACGTCCGGGACTCTGGGAACTCTGGGGGGCCGCTACACGGCCGGGACTCTGGGAACTCTGGGGGGCCGCTACACGGCCGGGACTCTGGGAACTCTGGGGGGGGCCGCTACACGGCCGGGACTCTGGGAACTCTGGGGGGCCGCTACACGGCCGGGACTCAAGGGACTCTGGGGGGCCGCTACACGGCCGGGACTCTGGGGGGCCATTACACGGCCGGGACTCAAGGAACTCTAGGGGGCTGATACACAGCTGGGACGTAGAGAGGCTGCTAGCTAGCGGGGAGTCAGGGAGGTTGCTAGCTAGCCTGGGTTCTGGGGAACTGCTAGCTAGCCGGGGATCTAGGAACTCTGGGGGGCCCATTTCTGGTCAGATTGTACTGTGACGTGGGAGCAGGGAATTTGGACCCAAACGCAGAGAGGAGGCAGGCAGGCAGAAGGTGGTCAGACTGAGGTATTTTACTATAACAAAAAACAGCAGTACAACGACTGGAAAACACACAAAATCAAAGACTGACGGCAGGAGCAAACACAACAAATGAACTGGCAAACATCAGGCATGGGGAAGGACACAAGACAATCTGACAAGAGACAAAGGGAACACAGAGGCTAAATACATGAGGGGATGAGTAAATCAGGAGCAGGTGAGACAACAGGTGAGACACATCAGGGCGGGGCAGGACAATCAACAAAGGCGGGAAAACACAGGAAGTAAATTGGACAAGACAAGACAGAAAACGAGACTATCAAAATAAAACAGGAAACAGAACATAACCAGGGAAACATGAAATCGACTAAACAGAAACTTGACAACACTAAACACTAAGCACAAAGGAGAATAACAACAAAAACAGGAAACATACAGAAAACAACTAAGAAGCAACAGAAATGGCACAAAACACAAGGCAAAATGCAGAACAAAAAACCGAAACCACAACAAATAGGCTTGGTGAGCTTAACAGTGGGGATAGTAAGCTTCACCACCTCAGGTCTAAAAAACTCTCATCAGCGCCAGAGTCAAAGAGCTAAAAGTTCATTAGACTGACCTTGGGTCATGATGGTGGCATGAAGCTTTGTGTGAGGACGAGGAGACAGGGGTGTTAAAGTTGGACTCGCTAGAATACTCCTCCCATCTAGTGAGTCCTCCTGTTTAACGGATGGTAGGGGCAAGCTGCGAGGCGGTGACCAGACGTTCCACAATAGAGGCAGCACTGATTAGAGAGCCGACGCTGGCGTTC
Organism: Perca schrenkii; assembly: GCA_025617405.1. Lineage (NCBI taxonomy): Eukaryota > Metazoa > Chordata > Actinopteri > Perciformes > Percidae > Perca > Perca schrenkii. The sequence goes on from CM046787.1 coordinate 10,381,401, forward strand.
CTCAGGGTCCAACTGGGGACGTTGCATGGGTTCGACCTCTGGCACCCTCTCTCGGCTTCTCATGGTAGTGACCATTGGCAGTCTAGGCTGATGCTGACGTCTCTCCCTCTTCCGCAATTGATTGTCTATACGAATAGCTAAGGCTATTAGTTGATCCAATGAAACAGGCTCAAGGTACGAAACCAGTTAATCTTTGAGTAACTCACTTAGTCCTTTGATGAAAACAGCCTGTAGAGCAGTGGTTCCCAACCTGGGGTCCGGGAACCCCTTTGGGGGGCGGCAAAGATCACAGGGGGTGTGCAAGTCTTTATCTGGTTTAAGGTTGAGGTAAAAAACAAATATTTGCACATTTTAAACAAATTATGATAATACACTAGAATATATAATGTATACAAAAGTCTGTATAAAAACTATATATTTTTGTTCTCGCTTAAAATTGTAGGCAGGCTACTTAGTAGACCAAACCTCCAGGACCTCTTAACCTGTGGCCCTTGCTGTCATCAGGTCAGCTGCTAGCTGCTATCATACTCGTCTTTCCTGCCGCCAAGGCATCACTATTTTATGAATTAAACATGGCGGAGAAATGTAAAAGTGCTGATAACTCCTTTGTATCAAAAAGGAAAGTAAGGCTCTATCTCGAAAGTTACCTCAACTTCGGTTTCTGGGGGGCTCAGCTTTTCTTAGACATAAAGGTTGGGAACCACTGCTGTAGAGACGCCGCGTTCCAGCCACTCAACACCGCCAGTGTGCGAAACTCAATGGAATACTCCGCGACACTGCGCATCCCCTGACAGAGAGAAAGCAGGCTTGTGGAAGCGTCTTTTCCATTAATAGGATGATTAACAACCTTCCTGAGTTCATTGCAAAAAGAAACGTAGGTAGAGGCTGACGAGGCTTGCTTATCCCAAACAGCTGAAGCCCTTTAAGAGCGTCTCCCCTTAGCAACCCAATGACGTAAGCAATCTTGGCTCAATCAGAAGAATAGGAATGGGACTGCAGTTCAAAAACCATATTGCACTGCAGCAAAAAAGGCTCACAAAGTCCAAAATCACTATCCTACCTTTCGGTGGTAGGAACCATAGGTTCCCGGTCCAAATTAGCGACAACTGGTTGACTCACAACTGGTTCAGCGGGCAGACATTCTCCCACACTGCTTGATCCACGTCCGGCATTTCTCCCCTTGGGTTTTGGGTTTCGGGAAGGGAAAAAATAACCACCACCCCGTCCAAACTTTTAGGATACCGGGTATCGGATTTGCGCAATCCATAGGCACAATGCTTTGCCGTGTTTCCCTCGCTCGAAAGCTTGACAGACCTCCCGCACCTAGTTATGGTTGCTAAGCCACGATTGGCCTGTGGCGGTTTTCAGGCATGGCTTAGCGAAGGGTTAATTAGCTTTTTCTTGAGCCACTACCTTGTTGCCTTGGCCGTGTGTTTTGGGTCATTGTCATGCTGGAATACCCATCCACGACCCATTTTCAATGCCCTGGCTGAGGGAAGAAGGTTCTCACCCAAGATTTGAAGGTACATGGCCCTGTCCATCGTCCCTTTGATGCAGTGAAGTTGTCCTTTCCCCTTAGCAGAAAAACAACCCCAAAGCACAATGTTTCCACCTCCATGTTTGATGGTGGGGATGGTGTTCTTGGGGTCATAGGCAGCATTCCTTTTCCTCCAAACACAGCGAGTTGAGTTGATGCCAAAGAGCTTGATTTTGGTCTCATCTGACCAAAACGTTTTCACCAAGTTCTCCTCTGAATCATTCAAATGTTCATTGGCAAACTTCAGGCGGGTCAGTACATGTGCTTTCTTGAGGAGGGGGACCTTGTAGGCAGTGCAGGATTTCAGCCCTTCACAGTGTAGTGTCTTGGTGACTATGGTCCCAGCTGCCTTGAGATCATTGACAAGATCCTCCCGTGTAGTTATGGGCTGATTCCTCACCCTTTTCATGATCATTGCAACTCCACAAGGTGAGATCTTGCATGGAGCCCCAGACAGAGGGAGATTGACAGTTCTTTTGTTTCTTCCATTTGCGAATAATCGCATCAATTTTTGTCACCTTCTCACCTAGCTGCTTGGAGATGGTCTTGTAGCCCATTCCAGCCTTGTGTAGGTCTACAATCTTGTCCCTGACATCCTTGGATAGCTATTTGGTCTTGGCCATGGTGGAGAGTTTGGAATCTGATTGATTGCTTCTGTGGACAGTCTTTTATTCAGGTAACAAACTGAGATTAGTAGCACTCGCTTTATAAGTGTGCTCCAAATCTCAGCTCGTTAGCAGTAGAAAAGACACCTGATTGATAGGGGTCAAATACTTATGTAGTAATGGAAACAGGTACGTGTCCAGAACAAACCAGGATAAGAGGCCAGTTACAAAATATCAATTGAGTTTATTCACAAAATCTACATGAATTAAAAACACTAACAGGTGCCAGCAGTGCCAGCGTGGAGCTACACATAGCCTAGCAAGCAGCTCCTCCAAAGGATACCCTTCAAATTCACAAAAATACCTTAAATTGAAATCTGACAAAAGTGTTAACTTTGTTAAGACCTTAGGGTAGCTATGATATACATGCCGTGATGAAATTAAAACTGTAATTAAAGCTGCAAGCAGCGTTGGATGGGCCCTCGCGCCTCTGCGCACATTGGTGTTACAGGCGGACGTCGCTCCTTGCGACCGTGCATTTGCAGTCAGACATCGCAAATCGTCACCAATAAAAAGTCAGTGATACCTCACTCAAGACTCTACGTCATACAGTCCATTAGCTGTGAAAAGGGGTGTGGCTAAAGCATAGGGGGTGGGCCAAACCATTACCAATGAAAACAGAACTCTGTTGCGATCAATGATACCTCACGCAATAATGTACAAAAATGGGTCATTAGTTGTAAAAGGGGGCGTGGCTTAAGCATAGGGGGGCGGGCCAAACCATCACCAATGAAGAAGGAACTCTCTGCTGAGTTCAATGACACCTCACACAAGACTCTACCTTAAACGGTTCAAATGTTATGAAAGGGGGCGTGGCCTGAATAAGTGGGCGTGGCCATATTATAGGGGGCGGCTCAGTATCATATGTAGACCACACATTCTGAGTTTGATGCAAATCGGATGATGTTTGTCATATAAGGCGCATTTCATGTTGCCAGCGGGGGGCGCTATGACCAAAAGTCAATTTTGGCCTGTAGGTGTCCTCAAGCCTGGACCCTTGTCAACCGTGACAAATTCCGGGCAGATACGACAACGTACACTCAAGTTACAACAACTTCTTTGTTAATCGCTAAACACTCAAAATGGCCGCCACGCCACGCCCACACCGTCTGACAAAAAGTTTTTCTTTTAATAACTTTTCAACAGACCAAGTTTGAAGTCCATTGGATGAAATTCAGTTCGTTAAAGTATAGTACCTTGACTTTTAGGCCTACTTCCTGTTGCCACTAGGGGGCGCTATGACTTTAAGTAAATATCAGCCTTTATTTGTCCTCAGGGTCAGAATCTTATGAATCCTGAAAAGTTTCGAGGTAATCGGACAACGTACACTCGAGTTACACCCACTTCCTGTTTCGGTGGCGAAACGCACAAAATGGCTGCCCCGCCACGGCCACACGACAAAAAGTTTTTCTTTTAACAATTTTTCATCTTTAACATCTTAAGATGGCACAGACCGAGTTTGAAGTTGATCGGATGAAATCTCTAGGAGGAGTTCGTTAAAGTACGACATGTGGAAATGGCCAAAATCCCACTTATTTCGAACATTGAAATCAAAATGGTGGACTTCCTGTTGGGTTTAGGGTATGGCTCTAATGAAGTTTTTTGTACATCTTGACATGGTACATATGTGTACCAAGTTTCGTGAGTCTACGTTAAACGTACTGCAGGGGCTCAATTTTTTAAACTTTCTAGGGGGCGCTAGCGAGCCATTTTTGTGCGCCTATTCCTGAAACCCTTAAAATACGTACATTTTCACCAGACTTGATGCGACCGCCAAATTTGGTGAGTTTTTGAATATGTTAAGCCCCTCAAAAAGCAATTCATTTGACGGGAAAAGAATAGAAAGAAAGAAAGAAAGAAAGAAAGAAAGGAAAGAAAGAAAGAAAAAAAGAAAGAATAATTCCTTCAGTTTCAATAGGGCCTTCGCCGCTGTCGGCGCTCGGGCCCTAATGACAGCAACATAACCAATCACACTATGACAGACTCTCCACTTAGCACCAATTGCAATGTTTAATTGCACAGTATCGGCACCTATGAGAAAACAGTTACATTTGTCCACTCTGAAGGTTGTAGAAACTTTGTCAGGTGGGTTAAGAAGTTTTTTTATTGTAGAAAACCAGGGGAGCACACATAACAAAACGTAACGGTAGGAGGTAAACATCAGTAAATACTGAGAAGTGTGAGCTGCAAGGTCGGTGATACATTCCCATTGCAAATATTCCATTAACATTGATTAAAAGGGCAAAACAAATACGTTGATTATAGCGCCCCCTAATGGCCGATCTTTGCCAAATTTGGTACAAATCCTCAGAGCGGCATGCCGAACAAGCAACACATCTACAGTTCTATAAGTTCTATATATTTGGAGTCATCCAGTGCAAAAATAAACATATTTAGAGCCCGAGCGCCAACAGCGATGAAAGGCCCTATTGAAACTGAAGGAATTATTAGGGCCCGAGCGCCGACAGCAGCGAAGGCCCTATTGAAACTGAAGGAATTATTGTTTCTTTCTTTCTATTATTAGGGCCTGAGCGCCGACAGCGGCGAAGGCCCTATTGAAACTGAAGGAATTATTATTAGGGCCGAGCGCCGACAGCGGCGAAGGCCCTATTGAAACTGAAGGAATTATTAGGGCCCGAGCGCCGACAGCGGCGAAGGCCCTATTGAAACTGAAAGAATTATTAGGGCCCGAGCGCCGACAGCGGCGAAGGCCCTATTGAAACTGAAGGAATTATTAGGGCCCGAGCGCCGACAGCGGCGAAGGCCCTATTGAAACTGAAGGAATTATTCTTTCTTTCTATTATTAGGGCCCGAGCGCCGACAGCGGCGAAGGCCCTATTGAAACTGAAGGAATTATTCTTTCTTTCTATTATTAGGGCCCGAGCACCGACAGCGGCGAAGGCCCTATTGAAACTGAAGGAATTATTCTTTCTTTCTATTATTAGGGCCCGAGCGCCAACAGCGGCGAAGGCCCTATTGAAACTGAAGGAATTATTATTCTTTCTTTCTTTCTTTCTTTCTTTCTATTCTTTTTCCCGTCAAATGAATTGGCTTTTTGAGGGCCTTAACATATTCAAAAACTCACCAAATTTGGCGGTCGCATCAAGTCTGGTGAAAATTTACGTATTTTAAAGGTTTTGGGAATAGGCGCACAAAAATGGCTCGCTAGCGCCCCCTAGAAAGTTACGAAAATTGAGCCCCTGCAGTGCGTTTAACGTAGACTCACGAAACTTGGTACACATATGTAGCATGTCAAGATGTACAAAAAACTTCATTAGAGCCAAACCCTAAACCCAACAGGAAGTCCGCCAGTTTGAATTAAATGTTCGAAATTAGTGCGATTTTGGCCATTTCCACATGTCATACTTTAACGAACTCCTCCTAGAGATTTCATCCGATCAACTTCAAACTCGGTCTGTGCCATCTTAAGATTTTAAAGATGAAAAGTTGTTAAAAGAAAAACTTTTTGTCATAGGGCGTAGCCGTGGCGGGGCGGCCATTTTGTGCGTTTCGCCGCCGAAACAGGAAGTGGGTGTATCTCAAGTGTACGTTGTCCGATTACCTCAAAACTTTTCAGGATTCATAAGAGTCCTACCCTGAGGACAAATAAAGGCCGAGGTGCTATACTTTAACGAACTCCTCCTAGAGATTTCATGCGATGGACTTCAAACTTGGTCTGTACCATCCCAACACCTTAACGATGAAAAGTTATTAAAAGAAAAACTTTTCGCCAGACGGTGTGGGCGTGGCGTGGCGGCCATTTTGAGTGTTTAGCGATGAACAAAGAAGTTGCTGTAACTTGAGTGTACGTTGTCGTATCTGCCCGAAATTTCTCACGATGGACAAGGGTCCAGGCCTGAGGACACCTACAGGCCAAAATTGACTTTTGGTCATAGCACAAAAATCATCCGATTTGCATGAAACTCAGAATGTGTGGTCTACATGTGATACTGAGCCGCCCCCTATAATATGACCACGCCCACTTACTCAGGCCACGCCCCCTTTCATAACATTTGAACCGTTTAAGATAGACCCTTGTGTGAGGTATCAATGAACTCAGCAGAGACTTCCTTCTTCATTGGTGATGGTTTGGCCCGCCCCCTATGTTCAAGCCACGCCCCCTTTCATACATGCTGACCCATCCAAGGTAGAGTCTTGTGTGTGGTATCATTGAACTCAGCAGAGAGTTCCTTCTTTATTGGTGATGGTTTGGCCCGCCCCCTATGCTTTAGCAACACCTAATGAACTGTATGACTACAGTCTTGTGTGAGGTATCGTTGAACTCGGCGGGGAGTTCCCTTTTCATTGGTGACGGTTTGTGGCATCTGAGTGCTGCGCGAAAGCACAGTCGCAAGGAGCAGCGTCCGCCGGTAACCCCGACGCACGCAGAGGCGCGAGGGCCCGTCCATCGCTGCTCGCAGCTTTAATGAACATTATACCTCATAAATGACAAACTATTAACATTTCTTACACACAGTGTATCAATCTTGGATGTAACAGTATGGATTAATTTCACAAATACCCGAAAAACTCTGGACTTCTAGGCTGGATGCAAAACTTGTAAAAAAAGGGCTAGGAAGACAAAGAAAACACCAGCAGAAAGGGGCAACTGTTAGTTTTTAGCTCCAAAAGACCCTACATTTCGACTGTTTATAATTATGAAGTTGTAAAGTTATTACTTATTCAGAAGTGCCATTTGGTGTTGCATACAACATGCTCGACCTCAGAAGGGGTTAAAAGGCCCAAACTGTTATATGTTGACTATAGCGCCCCCTAATGGCCAATCTTTGCTAGGAGCTTTGACTCAGCTATTTCTCTTCCATCTCATTCCATAAATTATAAATGTCTACTACTATTTCAACTCTTTCCATAAACTGTTACTTCCGTTTACCGCTGACAGTGATGTATGGTTATGAACATTGATGTCATGTACACCATTCTTATTAGTATTTCCCTATGTTTTTGTTGTTTTGTTTGTTTGTTTTTGTTGTGTATAGATATCACTTGCCGCTGTCAATGGATGTCTGATGGCCTTTTCCTGCAGCTGCGTATTTGGAAAAGGTTTCTGCAACCACATTGTGGCTGTCCTATATCAGACAGCACATTATTTGCAGCTTGGCGAGAAGGCTGTTCCTCCACCTTTGGCCTGCACAAGTGATTTACGGCAATGGCATAGACCAAGAACACAGGTGGGTGTAAGATAAGGTTGTTTATTTAGCCTACTCTTTCTCACATGACTTAAGGATGGATGATTCAAATACTGCTACACACACACACACACACAGCGATTCAGAATTTTAGGGAATCCATCCAGAACCTGTGAGTGATGTGGTGGTGCGAAAGCCAACAACAGTAGGCAAGAGTGGTGTTAGGTCCACATTGTACCAGGCATACTCAGGTCAGGTGACAACTTATGTCCATTTTACTTTTACTATGTAATCAAAATGTTGAATTAAATGGTTGAATTACTACTGTATATTTTCTTTCTTTACCCTTACGAAACAAACGTATATTGCAATATACTAGAATTTATATGGCAAAACATTAGAAAATATATTTCAATATATGAGACACTTCCTCATATATTTGAAAATATATAGCAATATATGGATGGAAAACTATTTCTATATATTGATTAATATATTTTAAAATGCATTGATGTGCAAACAAAACTGTATTACATTGTTGCATGTATGTGTATTGAAAAAACAAATTATGTGTTAAGCAATTAAGCTCATGCATAGGGCATTGAGCTTGATCAACAATAGTCCAAATCACATTTTTGCATGACATTTACATTATATAGCCATATGGATGGACCATATATTGCTGTGTAGTGATTCATACAGTATATTGTAAAATGAAGATGATAGAGTATTATAAATTAAATCATCATTAACAGCAAAATATTTTTTTTTCTTTGTGTCCACCTTTGCACCGCGCGAACATCTTGCGCATACGCATAATGGTTCGTGCCGGAGGCACACACAAGCCTGTCCATGACACAAGCCACTGTCAGAGGTGTATAAAGTACTAAAGACCCAGACTTGAGTAAAAGTACAAGTGCTCTATCAAAATAGTGACTTGAGTAGAAGTAGAAGTGCTCTTTAAGTGGAAGTACTAAAGTATTCAACATTTTTTGTACTTAAGTATTGCAAGTAGTTTATTTTAAAATAAACTACTCAAGTACTAAAAGTAAAAGTACAAGTATTGTGTTATGTAGTTAAAAAGCAGTCAAATTTTGAATATCATATTGTTGGAGTTCAACTTTTTACTTGGTATTAAAACGGAGAATTACAGGCAGTCACAAGCTGTACATGGCTGGATATGAAGGAAGTTTCTGAAATAAACCCCAAAAGGTACATTAATGTCACAGCTGTTATAACTACTGTTGGAACCTAACAGTTATGATCAAGACTATTCTGTGAGGCCTGAAACTTCCTGAGGCCAAAGTGCGGCCTGTAGGAAAGTCACCAGCCTGTGACCCCTCACCCCTAACAAAGGAATCTCGAAAGATGGAGAAAAAGGAGGGAAATGGCAGACTGGTGGAGGGTTTGAAAACTGCAACGACGAGTCCTCACACCTTCGGTGAGTTTCGGGATTTCTGATTGGCCGCGGCTCCTTGAACGCACCACTCGCCGCCAGCAGGCGGCGGAGGGAGATAAAGGGAGCCGGAGATCAGAGCTCGAGGTTCTTCGAGGTAAATTTTTGCCGTAAGGAGACGCATCGTTCAGCGCTGTTCGAGAGTCAACGTTGCATCATTCGCTGGTCGAGTGAGACGTTTGTATCGGCCGTGATACAAAAGGGTCCTGGTGAATACAAGCCGTATTACACCAATCTGCAGAGGGGTAAACCAACCCCCGTCTCAAGGAAGAAGAGACAACGCGTTTTCTTGCAAGTCGACTCGGCTTTGTTTCCGCTCCACTGCCTTGGACGGTACGGCCGTTAATTTCTGACGAGAGGTTAACCCAGTTCTGTTCACCGGAAAATCCGCCGGATAAGCAACGGACTGCACACCCAAACGTAAGAGGCTTTTATGGTTCTGGGCAGATCTAAGAACTAGGGTGTTTATTAATGTGTAAAAAGGTATTGCTATTTTTGTTTACCATAATGTGTGATCGGACCGCTGCGTCCTATGTGCTGTTGTGAAGAATATCACTGATCCAGATATTGTTGAAAGTTGTGTTGAACTGTAGCTCACACTCCCGCCGTGGAGGTTTACTGTACAAAGCTGAGTCAGCTGCACGCTCGTAGAGTGTGCCGGGGAGTTAAACGCTCTTTACCGTTAAACAAACCTCAGACTCTGCTATAACGCCACGTTAAGTTAGAGTCTTGAGTAAACAGAGAGAGCGGTTAGTCCCATTACCCCAGAGATCAAGGTTTTAAGTGTTTGTTTCCATAAATCGTGTTTCCCTCCTTTTCTTTCTCTCTTTTCCTCTTTACACGCACACACGTGCACACACACACACACACACACACACACACATCGAAGCTGGCTACGTAGCCCGAGCTAAAGCTGCTAGCTTAACCACGTGTAGCTCGTATAGGGCTAAAGCTTGACTTAGCATAACCGTGGGCGTTGCCCCGCAACCCACCTGGGCTTATTCACCCCTCCGGGCGCACCCAGTACCACTACCGCCCTCTTGAGGCTAAATAGTTAGGTGTAGCTCACTGGAGTAGCCAGTTTAGTGGCTCGTGTTAGACTACACTTCGACCCCGCCCCCCTTTACTCCCACTCACTCACACACACACACACACACACACACACCGCACAGACACAGAGGTGTCTCTGCTGTTTTTGGTTTCTTGCTTGTTTTTGATTGTGATATTGTAAAAGAGTATATACGTTTATTATTGAAGGATTGCTGATTGGCTACTGATAATTGTGACGTTTTAATAAATCTTATTATACTTTAATTAGCAGTTGCTTGTGATTATTTGTGTACTTATTGTAATAACTGCTGGCTAGACAGGTCTGTGCTCGAAATCACCCCTTCCTTTAAATCCTTTTAAGGGATTTTTAACAGAAATGAGACTGTTCCACAGTTGATCATTGGTCCCTGACTTACAGTGTGGTGCCCCGTTTTGAGTGTTTATCGATTTGATAAAGTTATTAATGACCATATTCATAACTTTATTAATATTGATAAAACATATTTTGATAATTTGCTAATGATCAATCTGTACCATACAAGAGTAAACCCAACATTTGACGCCCCGTGTGAGCCTGTTAGAGCCAGCATTGTTGCAGTGATTATACATAATAATCCATAGTTTTGAATATTAACATTTTAAAAAAATATATATATATATATTTTTATTTTTTGGAAAATTTTTATTTTTAATTTTTTTTTTAAATAAAATTTTCCGCAATCTGCCAAGTACACGTTCAGTACAGTCAATCCATAACCTTAAATTAAGCTTCGGTTTTGTAAAAGTAAAGAGGAAAATTAATGTTAAAGGACAACAGTTTGGAAATTGATAATTGTTAAGAATTTTTTTTTCGGTGAACTCGCCAAGCATACGTTCAGCGGAATTTGTGAATCTGTGTGTATTAGTGGCTAGAATTTTCTTCGTTGTTTAAACAACACTCTTTGCATCCTACTTAACCTTGAAATCTCTGCCTAACACCCTGACCCCTAGACAGTAAAACAGCTAGTTACTAGACCCTGACAAGATTTGGTTATAGTAATTAGGAAAGCTATCAGTCAACACGTAAACCTAGGAGCCACAGGTTAAAGCCTTCACCTGTGGGCTCGCGTCAACCTCTTCACAAGCACCCTACAGTTGCGACAAGCAATTGTAGCCACTGGTGATTGTCCTCTTGCTCAGCAGGTAAGAATGAGCGACCACAGTGACCATGAGCTTAAAGGAAAAGCTCAGACCAAGTCATTAGACACAGTCATAACAGACGTAGTCTCTGCACTCATCCATCTGCCCCCAGAGGACAGAGTTTTCCTGGAGGAATACGAGGAAAGGACCTGTGAAACCAAACTCAAGGAACTACTAGACTACGTGGATCAGCCCACCGGGAAGCCGGAGATCACCAAACCAGACGTGCTTGGTCAAATAGTCCTTCTCCAGCATCGGAGATTCCACCTGCAGCTCACTGAGCTTCAGAGACACAGTCGAACTCAACAAGAGGCTATCTGCCACTTGCGCCAAGAGATCCAGTACGCACGCGATGCACACTCTGATCTCCAGGCCGAGTGTGTTCTCCTGAAGCAACTGAAAATTGCTAAACAGCAAGGAGATGCAGGGGGAGGGGACACTCAGACCAAGCGGGTAAGTACAGAAGCGGCGGAAGTCACGTCAAAGTCTGACGACTCTGACAGCGAGCGGGCCGCAGAGATGATTTCCTATCGGTCTCAACCCGCCAGCGAAGATGTCACCCCGGATTGGAGGATCATCGACCAAGAGAAACTGGAACCTGGCTCCACCCTCAGAAGGGTAAGTTATCAGCCCCCAAGGCCGAAGGACATTCCGGAGTTTCGGGTCCCAAGGAATGAGGATCACTCCCCTGTTCGGTCAAGAAGGGAGGAAGTCCCCCGCAGCAGGAGAGACAACGACTCCCCTGTTCGGTCAAGAAGGGAGGAAGTCCCCCGCAGCAGGAGAGATGACGACTCCCCTGTTCGGTCAAGAAGGGAAGAAGTCTCCCGCAGCAGGAGAGATGACTATTCTCCTGCTCGGTCAAGAAGGGAGGAAGTCTCCCGCAGCAGGAGAGATGACGACTCTCCTGTTCGGTCAAGAAGGGAGGAAGTCCCCCGCAGCAGGAGAGATGACGACTCCCCTGTTCGGTCAAGAAGGGAGGAAGTCTCCCGCAGCAGGAGAGATGACGACTCTCCTGCTCGGTCAAGAAGGGAGGAAGTCTCCCGCAGCAGGAGAGATGATGACTCTCCTGCTCGGTCAAGAAGGGAGGAAGTCTCCCGCAGCAGGAGAGATGACTACTCTCCTGTTCGGTCAAGAAGGGAGGAAGTCTCCCGCAGCAGGAGAGATGACTACTCTCCTGTTCGGTCAAGAAGGGAGGAAGTCTCCCGCAGCAGGAGAGATGATGACTCTCCTGCTCGGTCAGGAAGTGGCCGCCACTCGGTCACAACGGGGAGGAGCCGACAAGCAGGTGACTACCGCACCCCAGACGACTCTGATGAAAGTCGGAGAGAGAGGTCCCGTTCCTCTGCCAGGAAGGATCTGAGTCAGCCTCAATGGAAAACCCACCGTCAACACGGGAAAGGGAGAGGCAGCGGTACTTCCAGTGACTCAGATGCCTCACGCCACTCCCCAGCGCAGGGCCTGCGCATGCGTCAGATTGACTCCTTTGCAAGGGAGCTAGAGCGTTTCGACCCCAACAGTCGAGAAACTAATGTCGACGACTATCTCCGCGATGTAGAACGGGTCCTTTCTGACCTCCCCAATGCAACGTTGCGCGAGAAGCGCAAACTACTCTGGAAGACCATGGCAAGGAGCGCCCACGTCTTTAGAATCAGAATCAGAATCAGAAAAGCTTTATTGCCAAGTATGTTTACACACACGAGGGATGTGTCTTGGTATCGTAAGTGCAAATCGCATTAAAATCATTAAAGCAACATACACAAACACACCGAGTCGCCATATGCGGCGCCATCACAACTCTCTCCTAACCCTCGCAACAGATACAGCATGACATTGGGAGAGGAGAGGGAATAAAAAAGCCATTCTCAGACTATCCTCATAAAATAAGAACAGTGTGGGAACAGGAAAAAAACACCTCAGCACATAAGCACACAGTCAGTACATTTGCACTGCTGCACATAACACCACATAACAGTACATTTGCACTGCTGCACATAACACAACATAACATTATAACAGGACACGCAGTAGGGGTGGGATCTTGGGTGCATTGGGATGGGGGGGGTGATGGAGTAGAGGTAGTCCAGGACAGGCAAACAGACATCTGGTCCTGCAGCCAAACAAAGGCGCTGGCCCAGACCTGCCCGCCTGACTGGGGGGAAGAAGCGGTGAAGGCGCTGGGTAGGGGGGTGGGGGTGTAGTTGCAAATCTGTATGTATGTCAAAGTTCGTGTATGTGTAGGCCTGATTAGTCAAGCTACGTCTGGCCCCCCGTAATCAGGTTTACTCAGTCCGCACGATTGTCATTGCGATACACAGCCAGTTGCCATGGAGTCAGCCTTGAAACAGGACCCAGTACGAGTCAACAATCAACAGGTGTCAGTGGGAGTCGGGTGGGGAAATGAAGAGTGTGCCTCGCTGTAGAGCTCCGAGGGGAGTGAGTATCCAACACCGGCCTTGGCCAAGGCCAGCGCTGTTCGGGAGCCGAAAAGATAAGGTTGGAATTTGTTTTGTCTTGGGGCGAGGAGCCGGCAGATTAGTCACTCCCGACTTCTCTGAAATGTCCCCCTCTGGTCTCCGTAACGATCAAATTTCCTTGCCAAAGCCGTGAGTTTCCCCAAGATCTCGTCCAACTTGTCCAACTTGTCCAGAGCTGACTGTCTCCCCAAGATGGTATCCAGTTTTGGGCCCATGATAATCACAGTATCCAATTTGTGGCTCATGGAGTTCAGAGTCACAATTTGAGTTCCGACAGCTCTGCCCACAGCTTCAACCATGACGGGCAGCCTGGCATTTTGCTCTGTTCCCGTCTTCACTTTAATTTCTCGATAAACCAGGGCAATGCCTGAGCCAATCAGCAAAAAGACCTGTTATCATGGTTCCGAATAGGTAGATATCTTCAATGTCCTCCACGGAAAGAACCGCCAGACACACGACCCGCCACCTCTCCCACGCGTCCATCGTGTAGCCAGCTGCGAACGTTCCGGCAGGGCAGTCAGGTTCCCCGAACCCGAGCTTCTCGTCGAGAAGATGGTGTCAATTGCGCTGAGAGACCAGTTGATCAAATCCATAATTCGTAGTTTAGGAGCAGTGCAGAGAGAGAGACTCTATAAGTACAAGTAACAGCAGACAACACGAGACAAGATAGCAAGCAGGGTAGGCCTGGTAGGGAGAGGGAGAGAAATGCGACCGCCTTCGTTGAGAGCAGAAAGAGAAGACTTATGGACGAACTCCCGCCCTCGACCTTAAACAGTTACACAAAGCTCTGCCAAGCTTTACGAGAAGAGTTCGCCTTGTACACGGACCCAGCTGCGGCCATCCAGGGAGCATATGCCATTGTGCATAAGAGGAATGAGGCCCCGAGGGAATATTATAGGCGTTTAAGGACCGTTTACTTCCAGGGCCGCCGCTCCCCAGGTCTAGAGGAAGACCCCGCCTTCCGATCTCTGTTTGTACACAATCTCCATGATACTGTACGGTACGATGTGCAGATGCATTGTAGAACACAAGAGCTCACCATGAAAGAGATTAGGATGTTCGCACAAAGGGTGTGGGAGGCTCGAACACGAACGGTCAGGGAAGGTGAGGAGGAACCGGGGGTACTACACATCCAGACCTCAGAGAACGCAGATCTAGCCCTCGAAGGGAACGAAGTTCCCCAGGGAAAAGGGGACTTCAGACCACCAAACCAGGAACAACGATCCTACCACACAGGCAGGCAAAATCGACAAAACTACAGAGGGAAGAAGAAACCCTATGGTGGAAGAAAACCTGGTAAGTATGAGGGAGGACCTCAAAGCCAGGAAAAGGATGACGGTCGTAATGCCTCCCCAGCACCGCAGCAGGCCCCTCCGAAGGGACCTGACACCACCTCCCAGACTGCGTGACTAGGCCAAGCGCCCACTTCACTCACCGCCAAGGTGTTCTTCGTAGGGTGGGGAAACACACCAGACAGTCTCCCAGTGTCTGCCACTCCTCTTCCCCCTGCGGCTTCCAGGGTTTTCTTGGGCGACCTGGTCCGTCAGGGCAACGCGCGCCGCATCCACACGTCAGTGATGCTTGGTAGCTG
>CM046787.1:10446499-10478999 GCA_025617405.1 Perca schrenkii
CAACACAGTCCACAAACCAATGGTTGACTTCACAATCTATGGTTTGCTGTCCGAGGCACAGCCAATCAGCGTTGTGTGCTGAGCTACTGGCAGCTAAAGGCATGGTTTAGGTGTGTGCTTGATGACAAAGAAGGCAGCTTAGATACATCAGTCAGTGTTGTGACCAAATCATGTTTGCTCAAGTCTCAAGATCTTTAAGCGTGGGCAAGTCAAGTCACAGGTTTTGTCAAGTCTAGTCCTTAGTTAAGGCAAGTAAATTCCTAAATCAAATTACTTTTAAAGCTAATATGTGAACTAGCCAATTCCGATCTGATATTTGCATATCGGGCTAACATTTATTAGCTTATGTTGAAAGTGAAAAGATTGTGAGGCTAATGTTAGCTAACATCAGACCTTGTGCAGACCTCTGCTTCGTCCCGTCTCTCCCTCATCAGTGGTAGTAGGAAAGATGCTGCAGCTCTGGAAGCTTTCTGCCAAGAAATGTCATGCAACTGATTTTTCTCTTTCTAGCATTTTCTCCACTTTTCCATTTCTCCCTCATAATCTCTGGTTAACACTGATGTCTTTCCTGTCAGGGTTGTGCAGGTTCAGACACAAAATGCAGAGACAGCAACAGCCAGGATAGAGAAACAACAAATCTTACTATTTATTACTCCAAGGTATAAACACTGGAAAACTATTACAGGATGAACATGAGGTGCCAAGGGCACAATGACAAACAAAGCGACAAAAGAACTCAAAGAACATGACAGGTAAAACACATAAGGAACTAATCACGAGACAAGGCACAGCTGGAGTGGGCAGGGAACTGGAATAAATTATTGGGTAACAAGACTTGCAAAACAAAAGGCCCTGACACACCATATACGGCACAGAGACTACAACCGACGGCCAAGTACCATGTATGTTATGCGCATTTAGCAAATGAAATAACCATAGGCGGCGCTAGGCTATTTAGCACCCCTAAAAATCATCTCAGCACCCCTGAAAAATAAAGTCCTTATCATTGTGATTTTGTGAAATCGTTCTCAAACGTTAGTACTTCTGCAAACCTGATTTTAGCGATGGAATAGGATAAATGACGACAGGCTCAGCTCAGTTGTAGCCAAAAGTCCTCAGCCTACTGTTCAGTCTGCGCAGATAACTTTGGGGAATTCGGTCGTCAGAGTAAGGTATGTCTAATGGAGTGAAAATTAAATCTAATCAAATGAACACATTAAGTATGCTACAGGTGTAGTATTTGTGGAACCAATCTGTGATTCCCTGATCACAATGATGGCAATTGATTAAATCTGAATTAGCCTATCTTATTCACCACGGAGTCAAATTTTGTTGTGCAACGTTAGACAAAATTGCTAACTGTAGGCAAATGTAGCTTAGGAGTAGCCTATTAATAGCTTGCCGTAACAGCTTGAGCACCGCTACCTCCCTACCAGACACTTTCTTATTTTTAACTGTCAATGCCAATGAAAAATAAATAATTAGACCTGACAGATCATCAGACTCATTCATATCAGAACTGAAACACTGGAAGAACAAACCCTGACCCACAGTCTGTTTCCCCACACTGTAACATTTTTCGTTGTGAATTTACAATAAATAATTGGAAAAATTTTGCATGACTTTCACAGTAAGGATTACAGCAATATACTGTGAAATATACTCACAGCAATTTACTGTAATTTTATATATGTGATATTACAATGCATTGTTGTAAAAGCACAACTGTATACTGTAACTTCACAGCTTCAATGACAAAGCAATTACTGTGATATTACAGTACATTACTGGGGAATTACAATCTTTTGCTGTACATCACTACAACAATGCCCTGTACTTTTACAGTGTGTACTGTGAAAGTAATGTACAAGTTGACAATAATTTACTGTGAATTTACAATGTATACTGTGGAAGTCATGCAACAATTGTCCATTAACTTACTGTAAAAGTAATGCAGATGAAGCTTCCATTTACTGTGAATTTACAGTCATTGTACAATTAACCCCCCTCCCCCCCCCCAACAAACAACTCTGAGGTAAAGTCAATGTTATCCCAATGGCATATTTATTAACAAATAAATATTTTTTCAATGTACAGCAGATGCCATGCACTTCAAGAGTTCAAGAAATTCAACTTCCTAGTCATAAAAGCCATCTTAAAATGCAGAAAATGCAGAGAAATTGTGCAAACTTGCAATTCAACTACCTGTCTCACAATTCAACTATTCAACTAGCTGTGTCACAATAACAGTAATGGACAGGATGGGAATGAGGCCTTCATGGCAAGATAAGAGAGCAAGGGAGAGAGTGATAAAGGAATGTCGCAAAGGGGTCAGGCGCTCCTCTCAGTCTCAAACATTATAATGAGTCCACAAAATGCAACAGCATTGTGTAAAAATCTTGTAGTGCAAAGGTGTCTTGAAAAATTACAAAAAGAACAAGGCTACCCAAAACTGAGCCTGACAACTACCGCTTCAAAAAAAAAAACTATGATTCCCACTCAAAGTCAATAAGTTTCCTCAAAAGGGTGCTCATATGAGGGTTCATTGTTGTCCGCTTCTTGGTCTTTGAGCCTCTTTCAGGATTGATGCCCAGGAAGCACCTGTTAATAAGCAAAGATAGTTTCAGTTTTAAATAGACTTACAGTATGTTTTGCAGACAGCATTTATCAAGGTGTGCTTTTTCCCCACATCAAACCCTAATAGATTTATAATCCAAACTCGTTAGATCTTACTCTCACCATATTTTTTTTTGTGCCCATTTTTAGCCAAGGTGCCTGAGGTTAGGTTTGCCTGAGGCAAAGTGGTTGATTTTCTACTATGAAAGGCCATATCAACGTGCGCCGACACTGAAATGCATCTTCACGCAATTGGCCAGTTGGTAAATTAAAACCAAACCCTGTTGAAAGTATGACAAACGCATCCTTTTCAATTAAGGGCCTGAGAGCATTTTGTTCTGCTTTTAAAGAAAATTTCATCTACTTCATTCAATACATTCGCATTTCGCAATAGACGTTTCGAAATCATCATCACATAGCCTGCCCCAAAACAAAATAAATAGCTGTGATTGGACCGGCAGGTACTTGTCAGCATAACGTGAAGAAACCCAGACTGATCTGCAGAGCGAAATTGAATGAGTTCGCGAGATCAGGATGGTCTCACCAGGCTAGCCTCAGGTACCTCGTTTGTCAGCATTTTAGACCTCAAGACAATCATTGAGTTGGAAGCCTGTACTAGAATGTGAATTACAAGATTAAATGTGATCTTTATAAAATACCTTTGAATAAACTCCAGCGTCGACGATCCAGCGGCAGGATACTCAAGGTTGAAGACGTAATAGCTGCTGAAGAAAGCAGCTACTCCGTGTAAAAAGAAAGGGTGTGGGCCCATCACGACATGTCCCTCGATGGATATAAGCCATCCAGAGGGCTTCATCATGTCACCTGAAATGAACAGATACAACATTATTTGTTATGAGCACTTTGCGATCTGCTTAAGATACAAAGGGCTATACAAATGTAATTCTTATTATAATTATTATTTATTGTGGTCATGTAGATTTCTAGAATGAAAACAAAATAATGAGTTAGAAATGTCGATACTAGATCAAAGTAACATTACCTTGAATGATCAAGCAGGGGGTGCTGGGGAGTTCTGCAGTATTGACGTCCACAGCAGTGGCACATGGCTGTAACATAGTTAACACACAATAGCATGGATTTAGGATAAAGGATAAATATTGTTCATTGGTCAGAGGTAGTAAATCATGCAAGGTAAATGTTGATAATGTAATCACTCATTTTGGATTTTAAATATTTGAATAAAAAAATCGTACATCAACTTCAAGCATCAAACTCTCTTTCGGCTCTTTGAAGTACAACATTAGGAGCAGCAGGATGCAGGCAGCCTTGTCAGAGTCTGGATCATAGCAGGCCAGAACATCACAGATCTTGGGGTTGTCCAGTGTTGCACAGTAATCCAGGATGGTCTGTCCTCGTCGACTAACTGCCTCCTGTAGCTTCTGAAGGACATCGACGTCCGTCAGGAGGCCAAAGTGTGAGAATAGGCATTTCTGAGAGAAGAGAAATGGCCATTCCTGTTTGATCTCAGACATCGCTGCAGCAGGCACTTTGTTAAGGTATTTCCGCAGGATGACGTATGTCTTTTCCATCATTGGTTCTGCTCTCTCTGCCCCACTCATTCCTTCCTCTGTGTATACAGACATACAAATGTATTGTTAGTACCCAAGTAACAATTTGGTCTTGTAGCCGCCCAACACACACAGTGTTCAGATCTTGACCAATTACTAAAGTCTAAACAAAATTACACAAAAAGACAGTAGATGGCATGCCTGAGTAGATGTTCAGCAGATCCCTCTTCATATTCTCCAACGTTGCCTCGGTCTCCCCCTCTGGCAAATCTGATGGGCCCCACCTGACACACCTAGGAGTGGGCATCACAGGGTAACAATACTATTGGGGACGGTTATAGCTCAGAAGTTGGAGCAAGTCGTCTCATGACTGAAGGGTCAGCAGTTTGATTCCCTGTTGTGACTGTCTAAATAGACCCATCCCACAGAAGTTATGTTACAGTGTAATAGTGTTGTAAACACAGGTGTATTTTATCAAACTAATTAAAGGGATCTTCCACCATTTGGGGAATTAAGCTCATTTTCCACCTCCTCTCGAGTAAAACAATTGATTTTTACCTTTCTCCCGTTCATCCAGCAGTTCCCTGAGTCTGGCGATACCACGTATAGCTCCACCCTAGCATAGATCATTGGATCGGATTAGACCATTAGCATCTCGCCCGCAAAGTGACTAAGATTTCCGTAATTTTTCCTATTTAAAAGTTGTCTCTTTTCAAGTTAGAACGTGCAATAAAACTAACGGAAAATGAAACGTGGCGATTTTCTAGGCTGATTTGACATGGAACTAAACTCTCATTCTGGCGTAATAATCAAGGAACGTTGCGAACGTACTATGGGCGCAGTGATATCACGCAGCACGTGAAAATAGTCCCCGTAGAATGCAACGGAAAAATTCCAGAAATCTTAGTCACTTTGAGGGCAAGATGCTAATGGCCTAATCCGATCCAATGATCTATGATAGGCTGGAGCCTTTCGTGTTATCTTCAGACTCAGGGAACGACTGGATGAACGGGAGAAAGGTAAAAAATCAATTGTTTTACTCGAGGGGAGGTGGAAAATTAGCTTAATTCCCCCAAATGGTGGAATATCCCTTGAAGGTCAAGGTATTTAGTGTACCACAACCATGCATGCCAGAGAGCCACTATGCACAATATCGGCGCCCTGGCTCAGCTAAATCCTAAATGGAACAAGGCCATAATCACAGTTAAAGGAACATGCCGACTTATTGGGAATTTAGCTTATTCACTGTAACCCCCAGAGTAAGACAAGTCGATACATACCCTTCTCATCTCCGTGCGTGCTGTAACGCTGCCTGACGGTTCCAGCATTAGCTTAGCCTAGCACAGATCCTGCAGGTAACTGGTTCTAACTAGCCAGCTGCTCCAAATTGTGACAAAAGTGACAAAAATAACGCCAACATGTTCCTATTTACATGTTGTGATTTGTAGAGTCACAGCGTGTACAAAAAACAACGTAACATGAGACACAGCCATCTTCTAACAGTTAACAAACCGGGAACTATATTCTCAGACAGGCTTGCTGCGAGCTTATCACTCCGCCCAAGTACTATATTCTTCCACCTGAGAATATAGTTCCCGGTTTGTTTACTGTTAAAAGACGGCTGTGTCTCATGTTATGTTGTTTTTTGTACACGCTGTGACTCTACAAATCACAACATGTAAATAGGAACATGTTGGTGTTATTTTGTCACTTATTGGGAGCAGTAGGAATTGCTGGAACCATTCACCTGCATGTTCTGTGCTGGCCTGATGCCGCTGGAGCCGTTAAACAGCATTACAGCACACACGGAGATGAGGAGGGTATGTATCGACTTGTCTAACTCTGGGGGTTACGGTGAATAAGCTAAATTCCCAATAAGTCGGCGTGTTCCTTTAATTACACCTGTGTTTACTACACTATTAACATCACAACATTCTTGCTGTGAAAAGTGTCCAGGTCAAAGTGTCAATAAAGTAGTCAAGAGAAAAGTATGTTTTGTCCTGTTTCAGGGTTATTCATGGTCATATACAATGCTTTCGAACAAATATTGACAGACTTTACATGTATACTGCCACATACCCGTATTGGTCAACAGGACCTCTTGCCAGTCTGGCCTCTCCTGCCATTCCCGTGCGCGGTCTTTCTCTGCGGCGTTGAGCAAGAGTATTATTCCTATTTTTGTACTCCACTCTCGTTTTTACTTGTTGCAGAAGAGAGTGACATCCGTCTCCAGCAGTATCACCGTGCTTGCCAATGTCGCCAAATGATTTTGGATGGCTCCTGAAAATGTGGGTGGGATAATTAGAAAACATGTCACCATTGTGGCACTTACGACAGAAGCGTACAGCTAATGTAAGGATTACTTAAAGGAAAGAACCACGCTAAAAGAAAACATCAGGCTGAACAAGACCTTCATAAAAACATGTGAATTAGTATGGTTTTCTTGAATATACTAGCTCTGTTTAAACAAACCATGTTTACAAAGTCTTCATTTTTGCACCCTTGTTACATCATAGGTGCAGGGAATGAATCAGTGAAAGTTACAAACAGTTGAAGGGGGGGGGGGGGGGGCTGGGGATTAACTGACAGCTAATATTGATAATAGTCCCATCCCTACCTGACAACGCTTCTCACAACGCTGTGGCACATGGCTCTGGTTGGGTTGCGGTCGTGCTGCATCATTTGGTCCACGAGCACGACCACGAAGGCCTTTCTCTCGTCTGGCAATGGTCTCTCTTCTTTTTTCCACTCTAAGTCGAATGGCTGATGACACCTGGTCCCAGTTGAGACGAAAGTCAACATGCCATGGTACGCCAGGCTGTGAAGCGCTCGACTTGCTTGGGGCAGTGCTTGGAGGGCTGGGCAACAGCTGATTTGGAGGCTGGAATGTTGTGTTTGGAGAACATGGAGTTGTGGAACTTGGAGCACTTGGATCAGGAGCAGAGACCAACTCCATACTAATAGTAACAAGTCCTAGAAGGCACAAAAACAATTTATTAATTAAGATAGGGCAAGATGTAGGGCTATCAGTCAATAGAATGTGTGCTTAACTGTAGTCCTGCTCCAGTACTTCCTGGAGGAAGCTCACACATTGGTTTCCTGTCAGCACTATTGGATGAAACAATTCAAATTTATTCACGCAAGTGCCATTTGTTTGAATTTGACATAATGGGTTGGGAGAACGCAGAAGTGTCCATTGACTCATGTTAAAAGATTGCTCTGATAATGCCACTTAAAAAACAATAGTTAAAATAACAGGCCAATACACTATTGGAATTACAAACTCATAACAGGGTCGGATTGTTTTTCACTGCTATTGTTATTAAGTTTGGAAATGTATGCAAGTAATAAGCATCAGCTGCTAGGGCTGTGATGATAACCGCATCACCGCAATACCGGCGGTGACGTGCCACTACCGCGGTGATGACATCACTACCGCCATCACCGCATTACTTTTTTGCTGCCGAAGGTTACAGAACACATGTCGTGTGATATTAAATATTATGAAAGCAACAATCATTGTTCAGTTATCCTCATCGACAGTGTAGGAGCCACATAGTGTATGTTGTTTATGGTCTCATATTATTTATTGATTATTGTGTTGTGCACTTGTATTGTAGGTGGTGGGCGTTTTCATCGCGGTTTGAGCGGAAGTTATAACATATTTGTTTGCTTCACCTGAGCCTGGGAGCGAACACTTTCTGTTGACCAATGTTGTGGCTGTAAGCGGTCCAACATAGTGCTGCCGCTAGGGGCTAAACACTGAGAGATGCATAAACACACTGACGCGCTCAAGGATTGTATTGCAAGGATTTATTCCGCCACACTAACACGCAAATTTCGACGCACAAAGTAACTTTACATATGGTAACTGCAGTGCTAGTTGTATTTTACGTGTGGAGGAATAAATCATTGCAATACAATCGTGAGCGCGTCACAGTGTGTTTAGTATCTCTCGGTGTACTTTGTTGTATTCTCTCCTATTTGAAGAGGTTATGGAGAGAAAAAAAAAACTTGTATTATTGATTTTTATTTGATTATTATTATTATTATTACTACTACTACTACAGGTAACGTTTAATATAATACACAGTTGGGAAGGCAAAGACGTTTCTTTGTTCCCAGCAGAGGTGGACATTACTGCTGCAGTGTTTACCATTGCACTTTAGCCTAGCAGCTAGCGGAGTTTCCTTCTGTTTATAGATTAATCCTGACAAAACCGCACGGTTAAATGTCAGCCTGCATGCACGTTTTGTAGCCTAAACAGAGCAGCTCATGTTGGTAGTGAGAGCAACAAGTTAGCGGAGTGCCGAGTTGCCCTCTCTGCTCTCTGTCTGCTCAGCTGCTAGACCGCTGTGCTGCGAAGTATCTGCACTCGCCATTGTCGGCTAACAATTACTTTATTTTTAACTTTATCGACAATAGAGCTTTCTGTGGATTAGATCAACGGAGAGGAGAAAAGGCAACGCGGCCTTAAATGACAGCAAGACAGTAAAGACTCTGACATTGAGCTGAAATGGAAACACTGCAATCGTTTTATACAGTCTACAACTGCAACATATGTTGTATGGTTTAAGCCAATGCTTTTTCGGGGGTAACGCTATTCACTCTACTGGCAGTATTGACAACAGATAAAGTCACCGTGTGTTGAGAAGCTTGTCGTTTTATTGTTCACGTTTAACTCACTTTACATCATCTTTATCTCTTTTTCCTCTCACTTTTCCTCACAGCTGCACTCGTACACTACTCTCCGTTACCGCTCGCTCTCCTCCACACGAGCACTGACATCACACACTTAAGGCCCCCTGCTATTCTTGCTCTAACTTACGCTACTCTCTTAAGGGGTTGCGGTTAACCGCCATACCGCGTGATACGTTGCTTCTTCACCGCGGTAAGAAAAAAACTATACCGTCACAGCCCTATCAGCTGCATTCACTTCTATGTATTTCCAGATGTGAAAACAACAGCAGTGAAAAACAGCCCAGTTTTGATTAGTTTGTAATTCCAATTATTATTTGTTATGCCTATTATACATTTCCCCAACCCATTACGTCACACTGAACAAATGCCACACACATGAATAAGGTCTATAAGCTGTGCTGCACACCTGAGATTAATCACTTCATCCAACAGTATTTGACAGGTAACCGATGTGTGAGCTTGGCACTACATACAAAGTATATTGTCTACCAGTTGTGCCAATGTTCCAAGGCCCTAGTTCAGTGACATGAAAGAGTGAAAAGTGTAATGGGTGAACAGATGAATTTACCGTCCTTGATGCCCTTCATTAACTTCCGACTTTGGATAGGTTTGAGGTATTTCACCAGATCCCTCTCCTCCACCAAGGTCAGATCTTCAATAGACTCGACCCCAAGCTCATCCAGCATGGTGGTAAGAAGGTCATCAGGGAGACCAGGCAAGTATGACCACACTGCTTCCTTGACCTAGTCTCATTAAGTAGTGAATCATGAAACACTGTAATTTCTAATTTTTGCCATCCCTACACTGTATGCATATTTCCTACTATAGTCTGTTCAATCAACAAAGCAAATTAAAGACAAAATCAACTTTATTCAAGGCTACCAAACCGACTCACGTCTCTCCTCACGTATCCTGTGTCCTCACTTTCCTCCCTGCTCATACTGCCTCTGGAAAAGAATGGTGGAGAGCAATAAGGGACTGATGATACACATTGTATGCTGAAAGAGGATAGTAGTCCAGTAGATCTTCCTGCTTAATGCACACATAATTGTCTTGGGCCACTCCTAGGTCACAGTACACACCTGTGTCACATAACTTTACAAAAGTATGTTTCTCTGAGACAAAATAGACAGAATTATGAACAACAATAACTAGCATAATCTTCCCCATAAGTAGCCCTTCATCACTGTTCTCTAGTAAAATGTACATCCCCCTTCTGTAATCTGTGCCTTTGACTGTAACATAGTTACAAGCCACTGCCGACTGTAACTGGAATGGACAACTGGCTACAGATGCCCTGATCCTGTCATTGTAATCGTCAACATGAAAATCAGTCCCCTTTTCTGCTTGTACAATTGGAGGGAACAAGTTTCCTGCACTCAAGTACGCTTGTAGAAGTTGGTGCCTCTCTGCTAGAGTTTTGCACAAATTCTTAAAATTGTGCAATTTTCTGGCACACTGTTTAAAAAATGTATGTTTGCTCTCAAATCGGAGTGTCCATAGGCGAATAAGTGGGCCAAAGTGAATGATGAGAGATGGATAGTGGCACAGATAATGGTGCTTTGGTCTGAGGGGGGCATTGGGGAAAAGCCTTGTCCTGTTGTCTATGTACTCCTCTATGAGGACTTTAAGATACTCAACCTGGCCCTCTGTAATGACTGGTGCACAGATGAGCTCAACAATCTCCCTCAGCTGCAAAATGATTTGCCACACCTCATTTTCGCAGGGATCTTTAATCCTGTCACCCACCATGAGTGGGAGAAGTCTAAGCAAACACCAGTTCTGAACTGCATGCCCACTGAGCTTGTCGCTGCTGGGAGAGAGGTCTGCTGGTTTGTCCTTACCATCGTTAACTTCATATCTGAACTGGTTCTTGCACCTGTTTAACTGCAGGTATGTAAAATGATTATCCTCAACTAAATGGTGAATATATAAAGGAAGGTCATAAGCTATGACTCCCTCAAATAAGTCATGGCCTAGACATGGTGGTAGGCCAGGCTGGCAAAAATGGAAATGTGAAAGCTGATTGAAAGGAGAGTCAAACTTGATGCCGCATACAGAGTCAGTGGCAGTAGTTTCGTGCTCTTGCAAATTACTTGCGTATGATTGGGCTGTTCTTTTGGTACCACACGATATAGGATTAGTGTGGAAATCATCTCTACACACCTCACAGTAACGACAAAAATAAGTAGACCGACTGAAGTTCTCCAAGAATCCCCCAATAGAATGGGATCCCAGGTTGTCTCCTGCAATGGCAACCAAAGAGCCCTTTAGTACAATGCCATCAGATGTGACTACACCTCTCTGCTCCAGAATTTTGAGGTCCTCAATCAGGGGAGCAAAAACTTTATTTACCCCAAAATACTTAAAGTCATGTTCCCTACATAAGAGAACAAGTTGCATCTGATCAATAGAAGATCTATTGTGAGGCAAGATGTCAGTCAGAGTTAAGTAAACCGCTAAAACCTTGTGCTTTTTTTTCCCTGAGCCCAGGGGGTTGACAACCTCAAAGGCATCTTGGTACAGTATTAAACCAAGTGAAGAAGGGTCAGCTTTCAACATTGGATTACTTTGAAAGCCTTCTCCATCCTTGACATCCTGATAGACAGCATCAGTAGATGGCTGCAAACGTGTCATGGTATACTGTTCGCGTAGAGAATCATTTTTGAAAAGTGTCACCAATGTCTCATGTATAGGAACATACTGAGCAAAACATTCTTTGTCATTTTCATCATTGCCTAAGAGCAAAGGAACGGGATGAACATAGTTAAAACACTCTTTAAAAGCAGCCTTCCTCTTTGCATCTGTACTGAGCATTCCCCTGTTATAGAGTGTGAGTAGATCATCTCTATTCATTTCTTCAGTGATGCTGCTTATAGTGGCCTGAGGGATTCCGAGTTCTTTTAGTTTCTCACTCAGAATGTTTAGGGAATTGGACAGGCCAAGTTCATGAGCACTTTGAAAGCCATCAATAATGGTTTGAATGGTGCTTGCTGGTAAGAGTAGCTTAGATTGCAATTTCAGGTAGAAAAGTGTAAGGTTCTGTAAAAATAGGTTTTCGTCGACAGCTAATGGCATTTGTGGTTCATTATGTTCCTCGGCAGTCTCTGAATAGGACTGACTGGGTCCTGGCAACGGCTCTGTAGCAATAGACTTGTCTAAAACAAGGTCATCTAAAACTGAATCCTCTGCACACCTATGTTTTCTGGAAATATGTGAAGCAAAAGTCGTCACGTGTGTGAACGTGCAATCACAACCTCTAAATGGACATCTAGTTACCATTCCTCCCCTTATGTGCGTCTTCAAATGCTTAATAAGAGAGGCCAAAGTGTCACACTTAAATGCACAAGCCTCAAGCAGACATTTCAAGGGTATGTCAGGTGGTAGAGCTGATGTGCCAGGCAGTATAGGCCCAGCAGCCTGCTGGTAGGACCTATGCTGCCTATACATATGAATTTGTAGTCCTGTGTGTTTTCTGTACCTCCGTGAGCAGTCAGGCACCCCACACTGGTAGTGATAATTCGGGGCATTGCTATGCAGTTTTGTGTGCTGAACATAGTTACACACATTCTCAGACACATGCTCACAGCCAACGAATTTACAGTTGAACATTGTGGTGCATGTTAACTAGTCACCTACCTAATCTATTTCTCCTCACTCTTAGCCTGACACTGAACAGGATGGTTAGCCTGCCTGACACTGAACAGGATGGTCAGCCTCGCCCTCTGATGACCTGGAAAGAAAAGAAAAGAAAAAAGGAGAAATTACACAAAGGCAACCAACAATAAGAATTTCAGTTTAAATGCAGATTATGATCATTGTAATTTAATTTTAGCCGTATGTCAAAAATGATAGTGGTATATATATATATAATGTTTTTTTTCTGTAGCACTTTGAGATTGCTCACTCAATGTAAAGTGCATTTACAACTTTTGCAATTATTATTCATTCATATCAGGACAAGTGGGAACCCTAGTGTTAAAACCCTCCTGTTGTCGAACACAGACCTGCCAACCTTGACAAACTTTTTTGAGTAGCAACTTACTGATTTATTGTTGAAGTTCTGGTTCATGAACACGGCGGCACACACGTGAAAAAATGTGCCATTAAATGTAAAATGTGTATACATTTTAAACCCTAGAAAATAATTATGTTCAAGTAGGCTACTTGAATTAAATAAAACATTTTATTTAAATTATCAGTCATATTTAATAGAATTAATCTGACCATAATATAATCCAATAAAATAAATTACACTGCATAATGAGCACTTTCACTTTTGGTACTTTAAGTATATTTTGATAACACTTTTGTACTATTACATATTAGGGAAAATGTTGAATGCAGGACTTGTAACGGACAAGTAATTTGTAAATCTACAACATTGTTTTTTCTACTTTTACTGCAATACATGATGTGAGTAAGTCTTCCACCTCTGGAAATCACCACCAACAGTCGTGCATGAACACCTGCAGCAGTGTTTAACACTGAAAACACACAGCTCAGTTCAGCGTTTCCTTGCAGCTCTGCTACAGTAGCAGCTAACCGCTAACGTTACCTGCCGGTCACATCGTCTCTAAACAGTCCGCTCACAGTGAAGTCCTGCGCGGATCAACAGGTGTTAGAGTCCAGCGGCTGCTCGCTCTGTTTGTTACGCACACAGGGCAGATTGATGCACTCACAGAGCCAATCTTTCCAGATGTTACCGCTCGGTGTTTGGCTAGCTAATAAGCCGTTAGCCTGTTAGCTTGAGCTTTGTCTGAAGGCGCCGAGCGGCCAGTCAAAGTCCGACAGACACCGACACATTCCACACATCCTCCGCTCAGTTTCAACCTTTTGTGTTTAACTTGGGGAAACTAAACGGGAATGAATAACACTTGCATGTGATGCTTTCGTTTTACTATCAGTAGCCGATATCCCCACTTGACATTAGAGGAAGGGACCCGACGGTGTGATTGGTCAAACTCTTCTTCTTTAGTTTTTTTTTCCAGCATGCTCGTGGCTGCTACGCTGCTACGCTGTTTTAGCCATATATGTCAATGGTTTTAGCCATAAGTTTTAGCTGCCTACTATCATCAAGAGTTACACTGAGACGGCTGCACGTCAAGGAGTGAACTCAAAACAGTCAACTGATTTTCGCGTAGATTAAAGTGACAAATCGTATCACCATATTTTGATGTCAAAATGCGTATCTACTATGCAAAATGGGTACAGGTTGGCAGGTCTGCGAACACGACATACCTTACTCCAGTTAGCTCAGTCATGTTGTAGCCTAACTAGTTAAACAGCTAACGGTTAGCCCTGCTAATCTATGATAACCTTGATTAATTACAGAAATGTGCACACATAAATACTAATGTTTGTCCCATCATTGGTTTTATAAACTTTACAAACACCAGATTTGTCTAAACGATGATAGTGACATGAAAAATTATAGCAAAACTCTCGTCATTACTTACATTACTACTATTAGCAAATGCTGTGAGAGAACTTTCAACAATTCCGGGCACTTGCAAACAAAATGTGAACTGTGTCATGCGATAAACGTTTATTTGAAAGTAAATATTATTATAATATTAAAATAACATGGGTGTAAGTGCTGCAAACATGCATGCTGCTCACCTTCTCCATTCAGCTCGGCCGGAATAGAAGAGGGACACGATGGCGCCTTCAGTTCAAAACAGTTCGGTTATGTCATGTGACTTCCGACTTCCCAGGGCATATTTCAATACAATATTTCACTGTAATAATACTGTTTAATGCTGTGAAATCCTTAAATTTTTTCACTGTGTTGCTGTGATATTACACACCTTGTTGTGATATAACAGCAGGTTTTAGATTGCAAGATTTTACTGTAAAATAAGAGTTAAATGCTGTAAAATCCAAGGATACTGTAGTTTTTACAAGTATTCATTGGGATATTACAGGGAAAATTAATTACAACAAGTTACTGTAAAATAATACTGTTAATTATTGTGAAATGCTGGTCAATTTTAACAGTGTAACTGTCACAGTCAACATTGTCAGCCAACATTATACAGTGAAAATTTGTTATTGGTTTGGTGTGTTTTGTCTTATTTTGGTAAAAATGTTTTTTTCTGTTTTGTATTTTTGACGGTCTTGTTTTCTGTCTTGTCTTGTTTTGTTTTACTTCCTGTGTTTTCCCGCCCTTGTGATTGCCCTAATGTGTTTCACCTGTTTCCCAGCCTCGTGCCACCTGTCTTGTGTTTTCTCGTTAGCCTGTGTATTTAGTCTTGGTGTTCCCCTTGTCCTGTGTCAGATCATTGTGTGTCTTGTCGCGTGTTAGTTCTGTGTGTTAGGCTTAAGGCCATTTTACAGTTGTGCGTCAAATCGACGGCGCAGGGTCCGGCGTAGACACAGACCCCTCTGCGTCTACGCCGGACCCTACGCCGTAGCCTGACGCACACCTCTCGAAAAATGTAACTACACGTCAAGGCGACGCAGACCGCAAGGACTGTGATTGGTCAGTTAATACATCATTTCCGGCGTGTAGCTTTTCCGGTTTTCCCGTCCGTCTATAACGCCATTGTTTAGCCCGGAGTTGTTTGTTTCGTAAAAACAACGATGGATCAAGTTGAGGAGCGTCTTATAGAAGAAGTTAGAAAGTACGACCATCTGTATAACTCCTCTTCGATGCACTACAAAGATTGCCAGATGGCAAATAATTCATGGAGGGAAATTTCCCAAAATGTTGGAATGGACATCCCGGAGTGCATGAAGCGGTGGAAAAGCATGCGGGACAAATTTGTTCGTCTCCGCAAAAAGTTGGCGCCAAGAAGCGGTGATCCAGGTGGCAAAAAGGTTCCTGCGTTATACCATTTTCTGTCCTGGCTGGCACCCCATGTCAAGCACCGGGACACGGAGTCGAATTTCGAATCTAAGGTAAATATAAGTTCATTGTTTACCTCTGTTTTGTGTGGGCTACTAAGCTAGATAGCTAACAATGCTATCAGGTTGTCCAAATACATGTCGCCATGATACATAGTCTGTAACGTCTGTGCAAACAAAATGTAACGTAACATAGCATAAATGTTGGTTTGATATGCTGTTTGTATAGCTTTAAATTCGTTGTTTACCTCTGTTTATGTGGGCTACTAAGCTAGCTAACAATGCTATCAGGTTGTCCGTATACGTGTCGCCATGGTACATAGTCTGTAAATGCTGTTGTGATATGCTGTTTTCATAGCGCTTCTAATTACAAATGGTTACACCTGCACAGACAAACACCAACCAACTCTCTCTTTGTCTTTCACAGGAACAGACCTTAACAACATCCTCAGATTCCGACTCCGTGCCATCCACTTCACCTACTGAGCCATCCTCAGTGCCCCCCCAGCCACCAGCCTCACCTGCACAGCCATTGTCTACCCAACCACCACCTGTGCCTGCTGTGTGTGGGTCCCCACTTTCGATGCTGCCAGAGTCACCTGTGTCCCGAGTGGGGTTGAAACGGAAGAAGAACCCGGATGACTTGCTGGTAAAGCAGATGGCGCAGCTAGAAGAACGCCGAATGGAACTCCAACAGAAGCTGGTCCAGGACCCCGGCGATGAGTGCAGCAGATTTGGCCACACAGTTGCTGATCTGCTACGGAGGGTGCCCGAGGGGCTGAGGTCTGAGGTCATGTTCGATGTGCACAAGATGCTGTACACTCGCACCCTTGTGCAGCAAGACTGAACACTTGCACCCTTGTGCAGCACAAGACTGAACACTTGCACCCTTGTGCAGCACAAGACTGAACACTTGCACCCTTGTGCAGCACAAGACTGAACACTTGCACCCTTGTGCAGCACAAGACTGAACATTTGCACCCTTGTGCAGCACAAGACTGAACATTTGCACTACTGATTCAGTGCACTTTTGTAAATAGTTAAAATGTTCCTATGTTGTATATTACAGTAAAGTTGTGTGTTGTTTTTTAATATTTCTTGTACTAAAACAGTTGCCCTTTGTTTTTGGCACTTTACTTTTTTTTTACATTAATAAATCCAAGTTTGTTTTGAAATAAGCTTGTTTATTTACAATTCAACATTCATGGTTACATTGAGCTATCATCAGAAAAAGCTTCATTGCCAAGTACGTTTTTTACATAAACTTGTTTTGGTGTTGTAGCTACATGCCACACATTCTCTAAATGTAAGAAGGTTAAGAAAATCAAGTATTACAATATAAGTATAGCATATATAATCAGCAGTACAGCAGAGTAAGTACAGTGGCATGTGGTGCCAGAGGTGGAGTGTGTGTATATTTATATATCACTCATTGACCAAGTGTGCCACAGCCCACTACATGATCCTGCCAAGGCACCGTTCCATGTGGAGACTGAAAAAAAGCCTTCAGGTCATTCCGAACAGCTATGGCAGCTCGGGTGGAACGGGCCCTGGACATCAGTGTTGGATCTACAGGCGCAAAGTTTGTGTCGTCTGCCATCATTCTGCGCCACTCTCCAGGCTGCACCGTTCCATCAGAGTCACAGTCTGCAAAATGTGGGGGTACGTATCGGCTCCCTGGGGTGCTCGCTTCGTCTGTGTAGGTGAGGTAGTTATGCAGTACCACACACGCTTTAACTACACTCACAGCTTTGTCTGGCTGGAACTCAATTGGTCTTCCCAGAATCCTCCACCGTGCAGCCATGATGCCAAAGGTATTTTCAATCACCCGCCTTGCTCTGGAGTGGCGGTAGTTGTAGATTTGTTTGTCCCTGGTCATGTTCACATATCCTGTTAGGAAAACAGAGTATTATTCACTGTACCACAATCAGAATCAGCTTTATTGGCCAGTTTTGCGTTAACAAACAAGGAATTTGACTCAGGTAATCTTTTGCTCTCAAAATACAACACTGATTTAACATAAAGAACAATGAGTAAATAACAGACTGAACATTAAGAAATAAATAACAGAAAAAAAGAATACTGTTCATTATGCAGTATAACAATACAATTAAAAAAAATATCCAATAACAGAGGGATCAATCATAGGTATAACAAACATGTTATGAAGCCACAATGTACTATGCTTAAATGTATTGTATTTACATACCTGGAAAAGGACGCATGAGATTGCAGTGTAGGGGGAAGGCAGCATCAGCAACGATAACGTGGGGGATTTGGACTCCGGTCCCAGGAAGTTGAGCTGGTTGGGGCAGATTCAACTGGTGGTCCAGCAGCATGGACCCAAATGCACTCTCTTTGAAAACGCCACCGTCGCTCTGCCGTCCATATCCTCCCACGTCCACCATCGTAAACCGATACCTGGCATCACATGTTGCCATTAGAACAATGGAGTGAGCCCCCTTGTAATTAAAATAGTCACTCCCGGCATGTGGTGGTGCCTTGACGTTAACGTGTTTCCCGTCGAGGCTTCCAACGCAGTTTGGGAAGTTCCAAAGTCGCCAAAAATCTGAAGCCATGGCTTCCCACTGGTTGGTTGAAGGGCAGGGCAAATATTCGGGCTGCAGTGCAGTCCAGAGCGCTTTGCAGACCTCCGATACTATGGAGGACACTGTGCTTGCAGCCATTTTGTAGCCCAACCCTGTGATCTGTTGGCTTGCACCTGAAGATAAAATCTTCAAAGTCACTGCCAGTCTCTGAGCGACGTCAATAGGCATACGGTGTGTGCTCTGATGGTGTATCAAAGGTTTTTAAACGACGAACAAGATCGTCAAATCGTCCCTTTCGACATCCGAAAATACTTGAAGTGCATTTCTTCGTCCAAGTCCCTCAGCGGTTGAACAACCGTAACAAATTCGCCCATCGTTGGCCTCTCTTCGTTCACTGGTCGTACATACCAACTTCGCCGACGTCTTCTTTTCCTTTTGCGATTTAACATTTGCAATACAATCATTTGTTGTTCAATGTCGATCATCTCCAGCTCCAACAACACGTTCTCTCTTTCGCTCGCCATTTCCGGAAATGAAAAAAGCGGAAACAAAACAAACTATCAACGAGTTTCGCGATTGACCCTCCGGAAACACACACCCTCTAGCGTTCTGGCGGTGAAATGCACCGCGTTGCAAAGAAACACGTTCAACCTCGACGCAGAACTCCGAAGGGTCACGACGCCGTCAACTCTACGGCGTAGGTACGGCGTAGAGTTGACGCACAACTGTAAAATGGCCTTTAGTGTTCCTGGTTTTTTCGTCTCCTGTCTCTGAGTTTTGTGTTAGTTCTCCCTGCGGTCTCTGTGTTCTGGTTCTGTTATCCAGCTCTGTTTTCCCTTTTTGCATTTTTGGATTACCTTAGCTTTTACTCCTTGTCTTGTTTCTTGCGTTTTTCGCTATTTTGGATTCTTGCTGGTTTGTACCCTGGATTTTTGTGTTTGTAATAAATCTTCACATCAACTTTCTCCCGCCTGCCTGCTCTCTGCCTTTGGGTCCTCAACTTCCCTGAACCATAACAAAATTAACTCTTGTGTGTATCTGCACATCCCTACCAGCAAACCAATTTGCCATTTGCCGAACACATTATGTGTACATAAGCTTCAGATGGAACCATGGTGACATGCCTTTCATTCTGTTTGTTCTCAGTCAATGTTTTTTTCTTTTGAAATAAACCTCATTCAATTAATGTAAACTGTATTGATGTTTTATTCAATCTATTATATTTTGATATATATAACAGACATTGTACATTATATTATTTCATATTCAACATGTATACAATATATAAAATTATAATTATATATAATATATTATTTAATATCAAATATATCTAAGACATATGTTCCCATATAAATCTGATTATATAATCTTGTACATTGAAGTATATTATCTCATATAATTTTACATATATATTTACATATATACAATGCCTCTTCCAATATATAATCTCATAATCTCATATAATGTGGGACATATTTCAATATATATAACAAATATATTGATTTATATTATTTAATATATTAAGACATATATGTTCCCATATAAATTTGATTATATTATCTTGTACATTGAAGTATATTATCTTATATAATTTTACATATATATTTACATATATACAATGCCTCTTCCAATATATGATCTCATATAATGTGGGACATATTTCAATATACATAACAATATATTACATAATATAACAATATGTATTTATTCAATATATGAAAACGGCAATAATTGCAGTATTTTTCCCATATATTGCAATGTATTGCAATATATTGCTTACATATATAATATATTATTATATAATACATCATATAATATATTACTATGTAAATTTCACAATATATGAAGACACATGAAATATATTGTCACATCATATATTGATAAATATATTTTTGTTGCGTAAGGGTAGGACTATTTCCTGACCCTGATTTGATGGCTGCTGTTGCCAAGCTGCGCGAGGTGCAACCCCAGCCTCTCATTGCCCTTGTGTTAGATGGCTTGTCTGAGATAGAGCTGACTTCATCCAAATTTGTTCCACGTGGATCATACCATTGTCCACCTCCACTGGAAACATCTAGTGAACTTATCCTGCACCACTTGGCTCCTGAATTCCCAGCTCTTCCTCTTCCTTTTGATCAGCGTACTTTCTCTAACCTGGACTTTGTTTCAACATTGCACCAGCAACTGCACCTACAGTCGTTGCAAGTGTCACCACAAATGGCCAGTGAAATTGAGAAGGGAACCAGGCAGCAGTCCAAATGTCCTGCGTGGGCGCAGTTACGTCAACCACGGTTAACTGCCAGTCGCTTTCGAGAGGCCTGCTCTTCCTGGGAGGGAAATGCGGATCCAGAGGCTGCAGCAAAGGCCTTGCTGGCCAAATGATAAGAGGCTCCAGACAGCAAACTGCTGCAATGATACAAGGTCTGCAAATGGAGTCAGAAGTCCTGACCAGTTATGCTGAAATAATACAAGTTAATGTGATGTCTGTTGGATTTGTTATTCCCCCAGAAGCACCACATCTTGGGGCTAGTCCAGACGGTAGGGTCTATGACCCTTCAGAGTCACCGCCGTTTGGACTTGTAGAAGTGAAGAGCACCACAAAACATGATTGAGGCGTGTGACCATCACCTGGGCCAATTACCTCTTCTTCATTCTGGGGACGCTTCCTCTTTGGGTGAGTAGGAAGAAGGTGAAGTCCATCATGCCAGGAAAATTCAAGAAATTCTGCCCTAATGTCCGTGTGATACTGGACTGCACTGAGATTGCTGCAGTGGTAGCCTCTTCACTGATCCTGCAATCAGAAATGTTCTCCCACTACAAAAACAGGACAACCTTGAAGGGACTGATCGAAGTCGCTCCCCACGGTTTGGTGACTTTCTTCTCACTGCTGTACACTGGAAGCATCTCTGACAAGGCGATAACAAAGATCAGCGGAATCCTTCCTTTACTTGAGTCAGGTAATGAAGTGATGGCTGACAAAGGATTTATCATTGAAGATCTCCTTTCTGGTGTTGGGGCAAAACTCATCATTCCACCCTTCAAGCGTTCAGCCCAATTTACAAGAAAGGATACTGAGAAAACACAAGCCATAGCACATCTCAGGATAGTGGTCGACAGTGATGCCACGTAACGCGTTACTCTAATCTGACCACTTTTTTCAGTAATGAGTAATCTAACGCGTTACTATTTCCAAACAAGTAATCAGATTAAAGTTACTTATCCAAGTCACTGTGCGTTACTATTTTTGTCATTTTCCGTAGTAAAAATATATATTTTTGCTTTCTTCTTGCATCTCGGGGAGTGAAACCACGTATGCGACAAGTCACGTTTTCAGCATGTGGACAGTTCATGTGTACCACGCAGCGACACAAACGTAAACAACTGGAGGGAGGAGAGAGATGCATGTTTTCTAGCTGGAAATACAGTCACTATTTTGAGTTTGTGTCAGCTAAAGATGGCAATATTAAGGTTCGTTGTACACTCTGTGGTCCGTGTACTTGGCGGCCAACGGATTTTCGTTTTGAAAGGAAAAAAACAAAAACGAGAAACGGCCAGTTTCCCAATTACCATTAGTAAATAGGAAAACAAAAAACGGAAAACAACCCATTATTCGTTTTTTATGTTTGATGAGTCCTGTGACCACTTCATAATAAAAGTCAACTTGTGTTTCGCCACAAGTCCCTGCTGAGCACACTCCTCTCAGAAAATCCCTGTATCGTTCCAAACTGTGAACCCAACGCAGCTGCTATATCCCCATAATACATCCCATTCTTTCGGTTTTCTAATATAAAACTAGCATATTCGTCTAAAAACATTTT
Source organism: Perca schrenkii (assembly GCA_025617405.1). Taxonomy (NCBI): domain Eukaryota; kingdom Metazoa; phylum Chordata; class Actinopteri; order Perciformes; family Percidae; genus Perca; species Perca schrenkii. The sequence goes on from CM046787.1 coordinate 10,468,565, forward strand.
TACGTCCGTATCATTCTAAATGTCCATGGTCTCATTGTCCAAATGTTTTCCGGGTATGCAGCCGCTTACTACCTACGATCGCTTCCGGGTCACGAAAAAAATGAATGAGGAATAAGATTTAGGTCAGGGTACTAAAGTATAATCCGTTTTTCGTTTTAAACCAAAAACGAAAAAACAAAAAAACGGGTTGATGTTTCGTTTTTGGTTTCAAATCAAAAATGGAAAAATAAAACTATGAGCTCCGTTTTCTCGTTTTTCCAATGTCCATACAAATAAAACATTAACTGGAAAACTGCTCGTTTTTCAACTGTTGTTTTTTTGTTATAAATTTTTCCGTTTTAACCCAAGATCGAGAATATGGGCTCATTTTTATAATGTGCATAATCATTGAAAATCTGATGGAACACAGGTCTCGTTTATAATGTTATTTTGGTCTTACGTGTTAAGTCAAAAGTTGACTAAAACCCATGCGCTCTGGACAGGAAGTAACATTAACGTGTCAAAATAAAAGCATGAGAGCTGTAATAACTGCCAGAAGAACGAGGCACTTTATGAATACATTGTTTGCCTGTAGCTTGTCAGATTAGGCTAAAGTTAGCTATTTTGGGTTATATAAAGTATTTAATTATTTAATAATAATTTTAAAATCACATGAAATCTACATTCATCTATTATTAGCCTATGTGTGGCAGTTATTGACTAGTTACTCTAATCTTACACCAGCCAGTAAAAAGGCACTTGTGTTGTCTTTGTTTTAAATGTGTCATGTTTTCAAAGTTTCTTATAAGAAATATGGATTTCTTTCAACCAAATTAACCAAAAATAACATGCATTGTTCCCTTCCATGCTCTTCGCAAGTAAATTAATGTTCAAAAATTTCATACAATTTGGGGTGTTTTATTCAATTTTATAGCAGTTATGGTCTTCCCGGGCGAATTTTAACCTGGTAGTGCAATACGGCACTATTGAGCTTTACAGAAGATAAACACATAGGACACACATGCATATTTACAAGTATGTGCATGCACACAAACACACACAAACACACCTACCAAGAGCCTGGGTCTGTCCAAGGTTTCTTCCTAAAAAGGGAGTTTTTCCTCACCCCTGTCACTTTTATGCATTTATGCACGCTCTTGAGGGGAATCAATGGAGGTGTTAGGTTATTATAAATTGTTGGGTTATTATAAATTATACATGTGGTCTAGACCTACTCTATCTGTAAAGTGTCCTGAGATAACTCCTGTTATGATTTGATTCTATAAATAAAATTGAATTTAATATACAAGTCTGTTATAATACAAAACAACTAATCGTATGTCCTCATTTTACTGAGAAATTAGGTATAATTCATGTAAATGAGGTCTGTTGACCATGAATGCAAAAAAATAAGTGTAAAATTAATTCTGCAGAATATTCATGTGACATGGTTGACCAACTTAACTGCCATTACAGTTTTTTACAATCACCTTGGCACTAATTTCAGAACCTTGACGTCATTTTTCTAAACTCTGGACACAAAACGATTTAACAAAGATCACCTGTTCAATAAGACATAACTTAACATCAAAGTACTACACATTACATTTCAGATTATTGTCTATTCATTTCATTACAATCATCTAACTATCAATACATCTGCTCAAAATGATAAGTAACTGTTACATTACTCTTAATGCATAGTTGTATGGAAACAGACAAACAATATTCCATGTTCAGATCATGAAAGTTTCAACATAACGAGATTCATTGTCACCAGTTAGCGTGGAGCATGAACCAATTAGATTACATTATCTACGGATGTAATATTTCATCATCCTTTACCGTAATGTACTACTGTTTATCAGACACTGTTTCTATGGTCTCATGTACTACTACCGTAATGTACTACTGTTTGTCAGACACCGTTTCTATAGTGTACAGTAGTGTATAGTATACATGTTTCATTATGGTACTAAATATAAATACATCCCTGTACAAGTACTGCAGTAGTAGAGAGAATACTACAGACACAGTTGAATCATTGAAAAAAAATCTAAAATGTATTGATGAAAAAAAATACAGTACAATCACAACATAGATTTATTTGAATCAAAGCTAAATAATTAGCTACAAAATAGAAAAGAAAAGACAGTACTGTAAAACATCAAGTGTTCCTCAACTTGCTTGTACTGTAAAAAGCAAAACAGAGAAGTGATTACTGTACTTCTACATCTTCATCAACTCTGTCTTGTGGATTTGGCCGCAGGTTCTCATCTACATCGCAATTAGCCAAACATCTCGGAAAAAACCTTCGGGCATGGCGAACAATGTGGTATGAGTATATATGTATATGTATATGTATATATACAGTATATATATAAAGTATACATCTCAATCATCAGTAACGAGTTGGCAGAATTGGACAAGCAATTCCAAGGGCCTGCATCTATACTGTGCAGTACTGTCAATACTGTAAATAGTCTTAAAAGGTGGTACATGGGACCATAGAAACTGTGTCTGATGAACAGTAGTACATTACAGTAGTAGTACATGAGACCATAGAAACAGTGTCTGATAAACAGTAGTACATTACGGTAAAGAAGGATGATGAAATATTACATCCGTAGATAATGTAGTCTAATTGGTTCATGCTCCACGCTAACTGGTGACAATGAATCTCGTTATGTTGAAACTTTCATGATCTAAACATGGAATATTGTCTGTCTGTTTCCATACACTGTGCATTAAGAGTAATGCAACAGTTACTTATCATTTTTAGCAGTTGTATGAATTGATAGTAAGGTGATTGTAATGAAATGAATAGACAATCATCTGGAATGTAATGTGTGAATTGCTTTTTGAAATAGTAGTACTTTGACGTTAAGTTATGTCTTATTGAACAGGTGATCTTTGTTAAATGAACATATGATCTTAGGTTTATGTGTATTGTATCCAAGCAACTGAAAAAAGTGTTAGTGTTTTGAAAAATGTCTATTTTGATCATTGGTTGTGAGTTTTGTGTCCAGAGTTTTGAAAAATTATGTCAAGGTTCTGAAATTAGTGCCAAAGTGATTGTAAAAAACTGTAATGGCAGTTAAGTTGGTCAACCATGTCACATGAATATGCATTAATGGTCAACAGACCTCATTACATGAATTATACCTAATTTCTAAGTAAAATGAGGATATACAATTAGTTGTTTTGGATTATAACAGACTGGTATATTCAATTCCATTTAATTTATAGAATCAAATCATAACAGGAGTTATCTCAGGACACTTTACAGATAGAGTAAGTTTAGACCACATGTATAATTTATAATAACCCAACAATTTATAATAACCTAACAATTCCAGTGATTCCCCTCAAGAGCATGCATAAATGCGTAAAGGTGACAGGGGTGAGGAAAAACTCCCTTTTTAGGAAGAAACCTTGGACAGACCCAGGCTCTTGGTAAGTAGGGGTGTGTGTGTGTGTGTGTGTGTGTGTGTGTGTGTGTGTGTGTGTGTGTGTGTGTGTGTGTGTGTGTGTGTGGGTGTGTGTGTGTGGGTGCGTGTGTGCATGCACATACTTGGAAATATGTATGTGTCCTATGTGTTTATCTTCTGTAAAGCTATTGCACTACCAGGTCAAAATTCGCTCGGGAAGACCATAACTGCTATAAAATTGAATAAAACACCCCAAATTGTATGAAATTTGTTAATATTAATTTACTTGCGAAGAGCATGGAAGGGAACAATGAATGTTATTTTTGGCTGAAAGAAACCCATATTTCTTATAAGAAACTTTGAAAACATGACACATTTAACACGAAGACAACACAAGTGTTAGATGCCTTTTTACTGGCTGGTGTAAGATTAGAGTAACTAGTCAATAACTGCCACACATAGGCTAATAATAGGTGAATGTAGATTTCATGTGATTTTAAAATTATTATTAAATAATTAAATACTTTATATAACCCAAAATAGCTAACTTTAGCCTAATCTGACAAGCTACAGGCAAACAATGTATTCATAAAGTGCCTCGTTCTTCTGGCAGTTATTACAGCTCTCATGTTTTTATTTTGACACGTTAATGTTAGTTCCTGTCCAGAGCGCATGGGTTTTAGTCAACTTTTGACTTAACACGTAAGACCAAAATAACATGATAACGAAACCTGTGTTCCATCAGATTTTCAATGATTATGCACATTATAAAAATGAGCCCATATTCTCGATCTTTGGTTAAAACGGAAAAATGAATAACAAAAAAACAACAGTTGAAAAACGAGCAGTTTTCCAGTTAATTTTTAATTTGTATGGACATTGGAAAAACGAGAAAACGGAGCTCATAGTTTTGTTTTTCCATTTTTGGTTTGAAACCAAAAGGCACCTTCCTCCCAAAAGGTGTTATTTTAGAAAGATTGTTGCTGGGCTATACGTCCCGTATTTTCCCGTTATAGTACCGTTGATCTTGACTGATGGGCAAGGGCACTTATTTGGATGTGCAGTGACCTAAACCCACGTAAAAACCTAGTGAAACGAATTTAAGATGTGTAAGCTCAGATCAATGAGGCATACAGGCCATAAATAACAAATAGACAAAACAATTGTATTATTCATAAGAACTTAAGTTAATAAAAACATCTAAAACAAAAAATAAAAACATGATATAAATGGGAAAACGTACTGTTCTAGCTATAAAAATGGCAGAATCATCCACAGTGCATGATATTTCAAAAAACGCGCTTCATAGGTGACGGCAATAAGTTGTTAAGAGATATTCAAGAAGAAAGAACAATCTTTCTAAAATAACACCTTTTGGGAGTACCATTCATGATATGTAGTAAAATATTGAAGTTGTGGGAAGGTTATATGGCTTAAATTGTATGTTTCATCCGTCCCCCTATGCTGTTTCTACATGTGGGGCGAAACATTACGCACGCCCCACTGCTGTAATAATTCCTGAACGGTTTTGTTCAAAGCTGAAAATGCAACTGTATTTGACAGAGGACAGGTGTAGGTTGCTAGTGACAAAATATTTAGCATTCAGTGCGATACGATCGCTTTGTAAATTACGTTTAATTAAAAAGCTACCGGGTGCGGGGCTCTCCGTGTCCTGCTGGAGCTGAGCCGATCCCCACTGATGACGGTCCGTCTGCGGCTGCAGGACCTGGAGCTCACCGCCAGTGTTTCAGTTTGACTGTTAAAATGTGTTAAGATAATAAAAAGGTATTTATTTAGAAGCAGGCTGGTTGGTTAGTTGGCTAACGCTAGCTTGCTATTCCACTAAGCTTCCATGCTAGCTCTTAAGCCGGACAGAGTTCTCCCTCATCTGGCGATAGAAACCCTGCTTTCCCCGTTCCGTTGGCTCAGAGCTCCACAGCCACAGTCCAGTTACAAATTAGTTTTGCACCAAATGTATCGCAAGAAGTGTTGCAAAAGTCGAGGCGCAGATGAGCACATATAAGTTGCAGTGACAGATTCGAGAGGTTGTAATCACTGAGTTGTGGTTGTGATGGAAAATGAACCTGAGTAAAAAGAAATAAAGTAGCCTACACGAGTACATGTTGCATTACAAGTTTGCAGCTGTCATTGTGTTCATGCAAATATCAATCTACACATTTGTGAATATTTTTTCTGCGACTTCAAATTCAGATCACGTACGTACGTGAATATTTTTTACAAGTGCAAATTTTAACATAGTTCAGATTTTTTGTTCTGCAAGTTCTCACATTGTATTCTACAAGCTCTCACCTTTTTCACCATATTTACCTTCATACTGCTGGTAGAAAGGGGGGACAGTTTGGTCCATTACGGTGGAAACCACATTAAATATTGATGTAATATAGTGCTAACAGTAATAACTCTGCACACACAATAAGTTCTAGGTTAATATTACCAACTGTATTGAACCAGGCGCTCATTAAACGTGACTGGTGATGTGTATGGATAGGCACGATATTAAATCACTGTAATAAAGCTGTTGCTAACCTATTTATTTCGGTCCAGGTTTATATAAGCCTATTTATTGATTGATTTTTTTTCTTCTAACGTTACTCTGGTATAACGTTAGTGCTGCATATTATGACCGTTCTAAAAGCTTGGATTTTATTTTTATAGGCTTTATTTACTATTACTTCCGGGTCACGTGGCCAGCCTGTCTTTCTTTTAATGTAGATATTCAAACGGAGAAATAAAAAAGGAATTTAAAAAAAACAAAATTGGACCGTTATTTGAATTTGGTTTAGTCGTTTTTCGTTTTTGGATTCAGAAACCAAAAACAGAGAACGGCTCTTTTTTTTACCGTTTATTTGTTTTTGGTTTGAGACGACAAACGAAAAACAGCTGGGGTCCGTGTATCATCCGATCATTTGTTTTTGTTTTCACATATGAAAACGAAAAAACGAGAAAACAACTCCTTTTTCCGTTTTTCCGTTTTTTTAGAAAAACAAAAAAACGAAATTATGACTTGATTTTTGGTATCCCGTTCTTGCACGGATATCAGAAAAACCATTTGATATTCCGATTTTCCCCTGTGGGTGGTGCTAAATCTGATTGGCAGGATATGCATTCATTGTTTTTCAAATTAAGAGTTTACCCACACTGTATTTGTTAGCCTGTAAAATTAATAGTCTATATGTAAAATTAATAGTCTATATGCATGCTTTTTGTCACCCAATTATTTGGCTTAACTGACTGAAAAAAATCTATTGTAAAATAGCCTAAATGTAAACATATTCACGCATTGACAGACAAAAGGCACAATCTATTTTTGTAGGAGAGGGGAAGACCCATCTCATTGTTTAATCCTGTTGTGTTCAAAGTCATGTTAAACAATTTTTTGTTCCCAGTCAAAATTAGATAGATAGATAGATAGATAGATAGATAGATAGATAGATAGATAGATAGATAGATAGATAGATAAATAGATAGATACATAGATAGATAGATAGATAGATACTTTATTGATCCCCAAGGGGAAATTCAAGGTCCCAGTAGCTTAAAGACATCACACACAACATACACACACATCACAAACAGGATCATAAAAAAAGTAACTCCACATGAATAGCATGGACAATAAAATAAAAAATACTAAATAAATTAAAAAAATAATAATACTAAATAAATTTCAAAATAAAAAATCCACATGAATGTACTAAGGGATGTATAAGCATGAGACGCTTGCAGTGATAGGGCAGGGACTGACCCTGTGATTCAGTATGAGAGTGTGTGTCATGGTGGTAGTACAAATAGGTCCAATAGTGCAAGGATAAAGTCTAGAGACCAGCATTAAATATGGACAATATAAGAGATCAAAAGTCAATATTAGAAGTTTGAAGTAATACAGCCATTGTTCATGTATTAAGTTATGTTAGACCTCAGTCCAAGCTGGAGGAGGGAGGGAGGGAGGGATTGTGCATATATGAGCTAATATAGCCAGTAAACAGTGTAAACAGTGTAAACAGTAAACAGTGGGCCAGTGGGCAGTCAGTGGGCAGTCAGTACATAACTGTTATTATAGGAGGTAGTGGAAGTGGTGGAGAGGGAGGAGAGACAGACTATGCAGAGAAGTCTCTCTCTCCTCTTCTCTTTAGTGAAGCATTGTAGAGTTGTATGGCCCTGGGGAAAAATTACTTTCTCAGTCTGTCATGACTGACAAAATGACCGTTCCATTAATACTCATCATACAAATTAAAATACATTTATTTTTTGTTTTAGATGTTTTTATTAACTTAAATTCTTATGAATAATACAATTGTTTTGTCATTTGTTATTTATGGTCTGTATGCCTCATTGATCTGAGCTTACACATCTTGTTGTGTCGGGCCATGTGCCATTTGTACCACGCATGCGTTGAAACACTTGACGACTAACAGTGACCAAACATCACAACTTTTTTTTAATTAAATCTTTCTTATACAATAGTCATACAAACAATCACGACTAATAACCATAGACTGTATATTATTAATGCGATGAAGTGTAAACATACATAAGTGTCCTTTCGAAGACGGAATGACAGCTCTTCCAACCACCACTGCTGTATACCACTATAGTAGCTACATGCTAACAGCAGTACACAAGTCATCTTAGCTGGCAGTGTTGTTAAATTCTTCTCAAAATCGCACAGGGGACTGAGCCCTGTTCCACGCGAGCCCAACACAGTGCAACTTTTTCCTGAATGCAGATAGTTTATCATGTACCAAAAAGACATGGCACTCCTTTCCATAGATAATTTCATTATTTTTTAATATTTTTTAGATATTTCCCTGCTTTTTTTCACACCTACTACGCTAACCTTTTCTCTGAGTCTCTCTTTTTCCAAAGTGACAGATAAAATCTCTTACTTTTGACCCAAACAGGTGTTACTTTATGTGAATGTATACATTTTGAAATGGTTTCTTAACAAATGTCCTTGGTAACTTTGGCCCAAAGCTTTGATTATTTATTATCATCAAAATAATCCAGCAATTATGTTTTTTAGTACTCGATCGAATTTAAGATGTGTAAGCTCAGATCAATGAGGCATACAGGCCATAAATAACAAATAGACAAAACAATTGTTGTATGGCCCCAGGGCCATACAACTCTACAATGCTTCACTAAAGAGAAGAGGAGAGAGAGACTTCTCTGCATAGTCTGTCTGCCTCTCCTCCCTCTCCACCACTTCCACTACCTCCTATAATAACAGTTATGTACTGACTGCCCACTGGCCCACTGTTTACTGTTTACTGGCTATATTAGCCCATATATGCACAATCCCTCCCTCCCTCCCTCCTCCAGCCTGGACTGAGGTCTAACATAACTTAATACATGAACAATGGCTGTAACCCTATTACTTCAAACTTCTAATATTGACTTTTGATCTCTTATATTGTCCATATTTAATGCTGGTCTCTAGACTTTATCCTTGCACTATTGGACCTATTTGTACTACCACCATGACACACACTCTCATACTGAATCACAGGGTCAGTCCCTGCCCTATCACTGCAAGCATCTCATGCTTATACATCCCTTAGTACATTCATGTGGATTTTTTATTTTGAAATTTATTTAGTATTATTATTTTTTTATTTATTTAGTATTTTTTTATTTTATTGTCCATGCTATTCATGTGGAGTTACTTTTTTTATGATCCTGTTTGTGATGTATGTGTATGTTGTGTGTGATGTCTTAAGCTACTGGGACCTTGAATTTCCCCTTGGGGATCAATAAAGTATCTATCTATCTATCTATCTATCTATCTATCTATCTATCTATCTATCTATCTATCTATTTTTGACTGGGAACAAAAAATTGTTTAACATGACTTTGAACACAACAGGATTAAACAATGAGATGGGTCTTCCCCTCTCCTACAAAAATAGATTGTGCCTTTTGTCTGTCAATGCGTGAATATGTTTACATTTAGGCTATTTTACAATAGATTTTTTTCAGTCAGTTAAGCCAAATAATTGGGTGACAAAAAGCATGCATATAGACTATTAATTTTACATATAGACTATTAATTTTACAGGCTAACAAATACAGTGTGGGTAAACTCTTAATTTGAAAAACAATGAATGCATATCCTGCCAATCAGATTTAGCACCACCCACAGGGGAAAATCGGAATATCAAGTGGTTTTTCTGATATCCGTGCAAGAACGGGATACCAAAAATCAAGTCATAATTTCGTTTTTTTGTTTTTCTAAAAAAACGGAAAAACGGAAAAAGGAGTTGTTTTCTCGTTTTTTCGTTTTCATATGTGAAAACAAAAACAAATGATCGGATGATACACGGACCAGCTGGTTTCTCGTGATTTTGTTTTGTGGTTCAAACGAAAAAACAAACTATCAAAACGTACACGGACCACCCTGACCGATTTATACACACAATTTAATTTTCGAGTTCCATCTAACAAACACATCATAGAAAATCGGATAACGAGATAGTTTTTCGTTTTCCGTTTTTTAATATCAAAACAAAAAACGAATAATGGGTTGTTTTCCGTTTTTTTGTTTTCCTATTTACTAATGGTAATTGGGAAACTGGCCGTTTCTCGTTTTTGTTTTTGTTCGTTTTTGAAAATCCGTTGGCCGCCAAGTACACGGACCACAGCACAGAGGCTGGTGGCGACAAAGTGCTATCTAGCTACAAAAACACTACGTCAAATTTGAAGAAACATTTGGAGTCGCAGCACTGCAGTCAAACTTACAGAGCAAGTCCCAGCAGGTGGTGCGAAGCAGAGAGCAGGAGGTCCCCCACCACCCAAACAACAAAAACTGGACTTCGGTGCAAAACAAGTAAATGGGGGAGAGTTGAAGAAGTTGGTTGGGCAGTAGGCCTATGTTGTAACGGAAATGCTGCCCTTAAACACGGTTGACTCGCTCTCTTTCATGCCATAATAAACCAGATCCCTACTACTGGCAATGCCGAGCTGCCTCACAGTAAACCGGTTGTCATTTTTAGGTTGAGGCTGTA
>CM046787.1:10483999-10600266 GCA_025617405.1 Perca schrenkii
AAATTCACTTCTGAGACTTATTTAAGCAAGAAATCAACTAAAGCTCAAATATGGGCCGTTTTTTACGAAAATTTATGGCTAATTGCAAATTTGGTAAGACGTGTCAGACTTTAGTTAGGAGCTCCATACAGTCTGACGAGAAAGCGGAAACCTCCATACCCAGTGAAAGTCACCGTTTCCCTGGGTACTGGACTACTGGAATACTCGGAGCTCGCTGGCTGCCAGCATAACTAGAGTAGCTATATTTACAGTTTGAATTTCGTCACGCCACTATCTACCCCAAGGTCTTATAAAGCTAACAATGGTGTCTGATTTCAATTTTATGAATTTTTGTGAACATTAGGGGTTTTGTTAGCTGCGACTGTCCCTTCAATCCTATGTGTACAGATTGTGGCTAGTTAGCTTCATTTTCTGCGTAATTAGAGTATATTTAGGGGTCCAAGGGGGCATGGGAACCGCGTAATGCAAGGCAACGCGGTTCACATCTCCAGCGGAGCTGTGGAACCCTATTGTTTTTCTACTGATTCTTCTTCTTTTTCATTATTCTTCTCGGCCTAAAACTCAGACTACAGCCTCAGTTTTACCGTCCAGAGTCAGGCTGTGCCGAAATCTCCTGGCGATTTTAATGGTGGTATTTTCTTTTTTTTTGTGATCAATTATTTATTTATTTTCTTACAATCATTCATACATTGGAGAGGAAGGATCGGTGTTATTTTAATATTAATATTTTTTAACCAGGTTTGATCATTAACTCGATCATAATAGACATTTTGTTTATAAAATTGTCAGAAATGACAGGCAAATGCATACAGATTTCTGTCAAATAAGGTAACTTATTGCCTTTACTGTACGCAAACCAATCATGCTTACTGTCGTGCAGAGTCCGCCGGATGCCCCTTACCTTCCGCTTTCTTTGTGTTTACGTTCTAAACTCCGATCGCTTTGAGGAACAGCAACCAGAACCTCCAAGCTAACGTTACACGCTAAAAATGGCACATTTTCAATATAATTTGGATATGCAACAAGGCAGGCCTGCTTGGTTCCTTTGGGGAATGATTGTAAAGATTTACAAACAATATGTTTACGGCATTTACTATCTAACTGGGATGTTTTGGGACCTATTGGTGGGGATTTGCTAGGGACAAAATACTGTACATATGACGATACACTGAGCAAATAACATTTAACTATGTATCCAGCTCATAGAAATAAAATAGATAGAATGGATATTGGACTGTTTGTCATGGGCCATTTGATTGGTACACAACAAAATGGCGATTGTTGTTAGTTGTCATGGTGACAATACGTGTCATTGGGGCCATAAACTGTGTCGCAGCTCGCTGCGAGAGGAGCGCATATAGCTTGATTTATGCTTCTGCATTAAATCTACACCATGGCTACGTACATAAGTACGTGGACACTAGGGGTGGTACGTTTCATGAAAAAACATCCGAACCGTTCGGTCCGCTTGTCTCGGTTCGGAGCGTGTGTGTGCCGCACGGTTCAACGCATGCGCAAATGTAGCCTCGTGCCCGTAGGTGACCTCAGACAGTGTGTTTCCCTTTCGCGCGAAAGAAGAGGTGTGGACAATTACCAACAAAATGTACAGCGAAAGACCGTGCAAAACATTTCAGACCGTCCTGCCAACCTGTATACATTTTAACATCAATGTACGCTGTAATGTTTTTTTCTCTCTAAAGTCGCAGAAGCGGCTGCAGTTTCAATCCTGTTGGGTCTCTGCAGCGGGCGGGGCTGCACAACACACACACACACACACACACACACACACACACACACACACACACACACACACACACACACACACACACACACACACACACACACACACACACACACACACACACACACACACACACACACACACACACATTTCCATCGACCCGTTCTTATCCGAATTACGTGATATCGAATGAAAAATGCCTTATGGAAACAGTAAAATCCGATTGAATTTCATGAATATCGACTCAAAGAAAATACGTTCGGTCTCGAAGAAGAAGTTTCAGTTCATTTCCGCACAGTAATTCCGCTCTGTTTGCACACATGACAGGTGTCAACAAAAACAGATGTAAGTGGACAAACGAGGAGACAAGATACTTTTTTAATTTACCAGAAAAATATAACAGCTATTTTAGATCTAAGAAACGCCATCATATAGCAGGAGCTCGCGAAGGAAATGACCAACAAAGGTTACGACAGGGCTTAAAGTGAAAAAGCTTAACGTGGTTTAATGTATCTAATAGGGATGGGGCCGATCCGATCCAGTATCGGTATCGGGACCAATACCAGCATTATTCACGTATCGGATTTTCCCGATCCAACCTGCGGAGATTTCCGATATCCATGAGCCATGTCTGCGCTTTAACGTTGTCTGTCTTTAACTGAGAACTCTGTATTATTCCTCCGACATGCTGTATTAATGTTACGTTTTAAAAACAGTTTTCCAGGTTAGTTGGGGTGCATACCGCTCAAAACCAACATGAAAAACTTAGTTAGTAATGTTCACTCAGCGTTTAGTTTTGTTGTTAAACTGTGTGTAAAATGAGCGGTGACGTAAATCACCCTATGGTACCGTCTATGTGCTGGATGGTTTCAAGGTAACGGTCGGCGGCTAACATTAGCAGATAAGCCCATACACTGACGTCCAATTCACTCCCCCCCCCACCCCCAGCTGAAAAGAATAAATATTGAAACGTCAATCAATATGAAACCCTTACAGTTGCTTACATTTGTTTTCAGAATGGGATTTTTCCTGTTTTTCTGACTTCCTTTTCTGACCTTATACTTACCTCAAGTTGCCTTTTGGGACATACATGCATACATACACATACGTACATATCATACTTGCCTGTTGAGGAGTTTATTTCAGCATCGTATAAAACAACAATAATGATAATAATAATATTAAAGCAAGCACAGCTCTGGTATCGGAATAGTATCGGTATCGGCCGATATCCAAATTCAGGTATCGGGATCGGAAGTGAAAAAATGTGGATCGGTGCATCCCTAGTATCTAAACAACGATCAATCATCACCAGATGTATCATGGTCATATCTTGTCATGAACACTTAAGCCTGTCAAAAAAACTTATCGACATCCAACGATTATAGAAGTTATCTCACGTTAATGTTTTCTTCATCAGTGGCCGTATGGCGAGGAAAAAGCTTAATGTACCTAAACAATGATCAATCATCACCAAATTTCTCCCTCATATTACCCATCATAACCACGGAAAACGGTCAAATAATCTAACCCAATGTCCAATTATTATGGACGTTATCTGACAAAGCGTTTCTGCTTCAGGGCAGTGGAGCGGCTGGGGGTTGACTCTCCACGGTTCTCATTGGCTTTATAAGTCCTAATGTGAAAAAGCTTAACGTGGTTTAATGTACCTAAACAACGATCAATCATCACCAAAAAAATCCTCTTCTATATTGCTCATCATAACCACTTAAAACTGTCAAATCTAACCCAATGTCCAAATATTATGGCCGTTATCTGACACATTAACGTGAGATAACTTCTATAATTGTTGGATTTCGATTTATTTTTTTTGACAGGCTTAAGTGTTCATGACAAGATATGACCATGATACATCTGGTGATGATTGATCGTTGTTTAGATATTAAACCACATTAAGCTTTTTCACGTTAAGCGTTTTAGAATGTCCAATACAACAAGCCGTGGGACGTCCTGCGGAGTAAATGGAAGGCGCTCAAACAGCGATACACGGTTCAAAAGAGTTAGCGCAGGGGCTAATGGACCCATGTTTGTATCTCGTAAATGACCCCACTAATAATGCCCGAAATGATACCAAACGTCTACAGTAGTAGATATAGGTTATGTAGTCATAAAACGATGGATTGGAAAGTTTGTAAGTACGCCAGAAGTTTATGTAAATAACACTTGCCTGCTGGCTTCTGCTCTCTGCTGTTGTTGCTGCTGCCGGCAGTAAGACGAGTGCATAGGGCCGTCTACAAATTACAACACCGAAAAGAGATGCAACGAAAATATTTTTTTATTTAACTTTTTTTTTTAAAGTAAGTGCTGTAGTATAACTAGCAGGAGACAAGTAATAACTGAGATAAGTTTGGAGACATTACCTTATTTAATCATTAAATTAATAAATATTTTTGTTTTCTCTTTTCGGTGTAGTAATTTGTAGACGGACCTAAGCACTGTCTAACTGCAGGTAGCAGCAGCAGCAGCAGCAACAGAGAGCAGAAGAGAGCAGGCAAGTGTTCATAAACTTCTGGTGTACTTACAAACTTTCCAATCAATCGTTTTATGAGTAAATAACCTATTTGTACTAGTGTAGAAGTTTGGTATCATTTCGGGCATTAACTCTCCCAATTTTAGACCCAGGTGAAAAAAGCTTGTTTTTGGCTCGAGGTCATGGTGCAAAGGACCCTAGGGTGAAATTACTCCGAACCATCACTTTAATCTTAAAAGGTCCCAAACATTGATTCAAAGTCCAATGCTTTAATACCACCCATATCATACTCTTTTAACCAGCTGTGATTTCTTAATATAATGGGTTTTGTTTTTCCACTGGAAAACAATTGAATTGGCTTTTTTAACATTACCGGAAGAAACATATAGGAAGTGACATGGATAAATTACTTTGGAAATACCTTCTGATTTAGACAGAGTGACTCTACCAAAGATAGTGAGATCTCTAGTAAGCCAGCGACTCAAAGATTTTTTCATATATATTAAACGGTTAGAAAAATTAACATCTTCCCTTCTAATAGCATTTTTAGATAAAACTATTCCTAGATATTTCACTTTAGCTTTAACCTCAATAGATGAGATGATGGAATCCGTTGATGAGTGAATGGCAAATAGCTCACATTTTTTAATATTGAGGGTTAATCCTGAAGCTTTAGAGAGAATTAATACTGAACCAAAGGCAACATCAACCATGAATTTATTCCTTAAAAGGATTGCTGTGTCGTCTGCAAACTGACTAATTTTAAATTCCTTGTCAAATACTGAGATCCCATGCAAGTCAAGGTTGTGATTAATGAGCATTATAAGTGATTGGGTGGCTAGAATAAACAGTTTTGGAGAAATCGGGCAGTATAGTAAGTATAAAACAGTATAAAGTATAAAAATAAGTATAAAACATCTTAATTATTTTACAAAAGTTGCTCCAAAACCTAAAAAAAACTAGGATTTCAAATAAAAAAGGTATGTTCAAAAGAACCAAATGCCTTATAAAAATCAAGAAATAAAATAAAAGCATCAGTGTAAATGATGTCTCGATAATCAAGCATGTCTAGTAGTAGTCTGGAATGATTATGTATGTTTCTACCCTTCATGAAAGCTGATTGACACTCGGCAATAATATGCGGCAATCCCTCATTCAGACGATTAGCATAGACAAGTGCCAGCAATTTATAATCGTTACATAACAAGGTAATTGGTCTCCAATTATCCAATAAAATATTATCTTTGTTAGGTTTGGGAATTAAGAGTGATGAGAACATGTTTCATAGTGGGAGGAAGATTACCTTTTGAAATACAATCTAAATTAAAGCTGCGAGAAGCGATGGACGGGCCCTCGCACCTCTGTGTGCGTCGGGGTTACCGGCGGACGGCGCTCCTTGCGACCGTGCATTTGCGTGGCATTCAGACACGGAACACCCCGCCGAGTACGATACCTCACACAAGATTCTACGTCATGAGGTTCATTAGCTGTGATAGGGGGCGTGGCCAAAGCATAGGGGGCGGGCCAAACAATCACCAATAAAAAAGGAAGCCTCTGCTGAGTTCAATGATACCTCACACAAGGGTCTATCTTAAATGGTTCAAATTGTAAGAAAGGGGGCGTGGCTTAAACATAGGGGGCGGGCCAAACCATCACAAATGAAGAAGGAAGTCTCTGCTGAGTTCATTGATACCTCACACAAGGGTATACCTTAAGCGGTTCAAATTGTATGAAAGGGGGCGGGGCTTAAGCATAGGGGGCGGGTCAAACCATCACCAATTAAAAATGAAATCTCTGCTGAGTTCAATGACACCTCACAAGACTCTACCTTAAACGGTTCAAATGTTATGAAAGGGGGCGTGGCCTGAGTAAGTCGACGTGGTCATATTATAGGGGCTGGCTCAGGATCACATGTAGACCACACATTATAAGTTTCATGTCAATCGGATGATGTTTGTCATATAAGGCAGATTTCCTGTGGCCGGGGGCGCTATGACCAAAAGTCAATTTTGGCCTGTAGGTATCCTCAGGCCCGGACCCTTGTCCATCGTGAGAAATTTCGGGCAGATACGACAACGTACACTCAAGTTACAGCAATTTCTTTGTTCATCGCTAAACACTCAAAATGGCCGCCACGCCACGCCCACACCGTCTGATGAAAAGTTTTTCTTTAATAACTTTTCATCGTTAAGGTGTTGGGATGGTACAGACCAAGTTTGAAGTCCATCGGATGAAATCTCTAGGAGGAGTTCGTTAAAGTATAGCACCTTGACTTTTAGGCCTACTTCCTGTTGCCACTAGGGGGCGCTATGACTTTAAGTAAATATCGGCCATCATTTGTCCTCAGGGTTGGACTCTTATGAATCCTGAAAAGTTTTGAGGTAATCGGACAACGTACACTCGAGATACACCCACTTCCTGTTTCGGCGGCGAAACGCACAAAATGGCCGCCCCGCCACGGCCACGCCCTAAGACAAAAAGTTTTTCTTTTAACAACTTTTCATCTTTAACATCTTAAGATGGCACAGACCGAGTTTGAAGTTGATCGCATGAAATCTCTAGGAGGAGTTCGTTAAAGTACGACATGTGGAAATGGCCAAAATTGCACTAATTTCGAACATTTAATTCAAAATGGCGGACTTCCTGTTGGGTTTAGGGTTTGGCTCTAATGAAGTGTTTTGTACATCTTGACATGTTACATATGTGTACCTAGTTTCGTGAGTCTACGTTAAACGCAATGCAGGGGCTCAATTTTCGTAACTTTCTAGGGGGCGCTAGCGAGCCATTTTTGTGCGCCTATTCCCGAAACCCTTAAAATACGTAAATTTTCACCAGACTTGATGCGACCGCCAAATTTGGTGAGTTTTTGAATATGTTAAGGCCCTCAAAAAGCCAATTCATTTGACGGGAAAAAGAATAATAGAAAGAAAGAATAATTAAAGCTGCGAGCAGCGATGGACGGGCCCTCGCGCCTCTGCGCGCGTCGGGGTTAACGGCAGACGCCGCTCCTTGCGACCGTGCATTTGCGCGGCACTCGGACGCCGCAAACCGTCACCACTGAAAAGGGAACTCCCCGCCGAGTTCAACGATAGCTCACACAAGACTCTACGTCATACGGTTCATTAGCTGTGAAAGGGGGCGTGGCTAAAGCATAGGGGGCGGGTCCAACCATCACCAATTAAAAATGAAGCCTCTGCTGAGTTCATTGATACCTCACACAAGTGTTTACATCAATCGGGCCATTAGTAATAAAAGGGGCGTGGCTTATGCATAGGGGGCGGGCCAAACCATCACCAATAAAGAAGGAACTCTCTGCTGAGTTCAATGACACCTCACATGAGACTCTACCTTTAACGGTTCAAATGTTATGAAAAGGGGCGTGTCCTGAGTAAGTGGGCGTGGTCATATTATAGGGGCTGGCTCAGTATCACATGTAGACCACACATTATAAGTTTCATGTAAATCGGATGATGTTTGTCATATAAGGCAGATTTCCTGTGGCCAGGGGGGGGCGCTATGACCAAAAGTCAATTTTGGCCTGTAGGTGTCCTCAGGCCTGGACCCTTGTCCATCGTGACAAATTTCGGGCAGATACGACAACGTACACTCAAGTTACAACAACTTCTTTGTTCATCGCTAAACACTCAAAATGGCCGCAACGCCACGCCCACACCGTCTGACACCGGCCTTTATTTGTCCTCAGGGTTGGACTCTTATGAATCCTGAAAAGTTTCGAGGTAATCGGACAACGTACACTCGAGTTACACCCACTTCCTGTTTCGGCGGCGAAACGCACAAAATGGCCGCCCCTCCACGGCCACGCCCTATGACGAAAAGTTTTTCTTTTAACAACTTTTCATCTTTAACGTCTTAAGATGGCACAGACCGAGTTTGTAGGTGATTGGATGAAATCTCTAGGAGGAGTTCGTTAAAGTACGACATGTGGAAATGGCCAAAATTGCACTAATTTCGAACTTTGAAATCAAAATGGCGGACTTCCTGTTGGGTTTAGGGTATGGCTCTAATGAAGTTTTTTGTACGTCTTGACATGTTACATATGTGTACCAAGTTTCGTGAATCTATGTTAAACGCACTGCAGGGGCTCAATTTTCTTAACTTTCTAGGGGGCGCTAGCACGCCATTTTTGTGCGCCTATTCCCGAAACCCTTAAAATACGTAAATTTTCACCAGACTTGACGCTGTTGGCGCTCAGGCCACTATTATTATTTTTTTTTCGTCAAATGAATTGGCTTTTTGAGGGGCTTAACATATTGAAAAACTCACCAAAGGTAAAGGTAAAGGTACTTTATTTGTCACATACACGTACATGTAGCGAGATTCATTCTCTGCATTTAACCCATCCCTCAAGGGAGCAGTGCCAATCACAGCGCCCGGGGACAAACTCCAGATCTGAGCCAGTGCCTTGATCAAGGGTACTGCCTGGAGAACCTAGTACATGTTTTTGATGGTGGGGGAAACCGGAGCACCCGGAGGAAACCCACGCAAACATGGGGAGAACATGCAAACTCCACACAGAAAGGCCCCGGAACGACCTGGATTCGAACCCAGAACCTTCTTGCTGTGAGGCCACAGTGCTAACCACTGGTTTTCAAGTCTGGTGAAAATTTATGTATTTTAAGGGTTTCGGGAATAGGCGCACAAAAATGGCTCGCTAGCGCCCCCTAGAAAGTTAAGAAAATTGAGCCCCTGCAGTGCGTTTAACGTAGACTCACGAAACTTGGTACACATATGTACCATGTCAAGATGTACAAACTTCATTAGAGCCATACCCTAAACCCAACAGGAAGTCCGCCATTTTGATTTCAAAGTTCGAAATTAGTGCGATTTTGGCCATTTCCACATGTCGTACTTTAACGAACTCCTCCTAGAGATTTCATCCGATCAACTTCAAACTCGGTCTGTACCATCTTAAGATGTTAAAGATGAAAAGTTGTTAAAAGAAAAACTTTTTGTCTTTGGGCGTGGCCGTGGCGGGGCGGCCATTTTGTGCGTTTCGCCGCCGAAACAGGAAGTGGATGTAACTCGAGTGTACGTTGTCCGATTACCTCGAAACTTTTCAGGAATCATAAGAGTCCAACCCTGAGCACAAATAAAGGCCGATATTTACTTAAAGTCATAGCGCCCCTAGTGGCAACAGGAAGTAGGCCTAAAAGTCAAGGTGCTATACTTTAACAAACTCCTCCTAGAGATTTCATCCGATGGACTTCAAACTTGGTCTGTACCATCCCAACACCTTAACGATGAAAAGTTATTAAAAGAAAAACTTTTCGTCAGATGGTGTGGGCGTGGCGGCCATTTTGAGTGTCTAGCGATGAACAAAGAAGTTGTTGTAACTTGAGTGTACGTTGTCGTATCTGCCCGAAATTTCTCACAATTGACAAGGGTCCAGGCCTGAGGACACCTACAGGCCAAAATTGACTTTTGGTCATAGTGCCCCCCGCTGGCAACAGGAAATCTGCCTTATATGACAAACATCATCCGATTTGCATGAAACTCAGAATGTGTGGTCTACGTGTGATACTGAGCCTCCCCCTATAATATGGCCACGCCCACTTACTCAGGCCACGCCCCCTTTCATAACATTTGAACCATTTAAGGTAGAGTCTTGTGTGAGGTGTCATTGAACTCAGCAGAGTTCCTTCTTTATTGGTGATGTTTGGCCCGCCCCCTATGTTTAAGCCACGCCCCCTTTCATAGCTAATGAACCGTATGACGTAGAGTCTTGTGTGAGGTATCGTTGAACTCGGCGGGGAGTGCCCTTTTCATTGGTGACGTTTTGTGGCGTCTGAGTGCCGCGCAAATGCACGGTCGCAAGGAGCGGCGTCCGCTGATAACCCCGACGCGCGCAGAGGCGCGAGGGCCCGTCGATCGCTGCTCGCAGCTTTAATTCAGTCTGTTCTTGCCGTGTCAAGTCATTTTTACAGCATAGCGTATTGATGCGACTAATGATGTCCCTTTGTCTTATCTTTTTAAGTGTTGATTGCTTTCTTGTTCTGATAGCTATCGGTTTAACTTTGAATTTAAACCATTCCCATTTACTCATAAAAGACATTTCCAATTCACCTACTTCTTTAACCAGTTGTTTAACTACATCACACCTCCTCCTCCATGCTTCATGGTGGGAACCAGGCATGTAGAATCCATCCGTTCATCTTTTCTGCGTCGCACAAAGACACGGTGGTTGGAACCAAAGATCTCAAATTTGGACTCATCAGACCAAAGCACAGATTTCCACTGGTCTAATGTCCATTCCTTGTGTTTCTTGGCCCAAACAAATCTCTTCTGCTTGTTGCCTCTCCTTAGCAGTGGTTTCCTAGCAGCTACTTGACCATGAAAGCCTGATTCGCGCAGTCTCCTCCTAACAGTTGTTCTAGAGATGTGTCTGCTGCTAGAACTCTGTGTGGCATTCATCTGGTCTCTAATCTGAGCTGCTGTTAACTTGCGATTTCTGAGGCTGGTGACTCAGGTGAACGTATCCTCAGTAGCAGAGGTGACTCTTGGTATACTTTTCCTGGGGCAGTCCTCAAAGTAGTCAGTGTCATTGTAGCGCTTGATGGTTTTTGCGACTGCACTTGGGGACACATTCAAAGTTTTCGCAATTTTCCAGACTGACTGACCTTCATTTGTTAAAGTAATGATGGCCACTCATTTCTCTTTACTTAGCTGATTGGTTCTTGCCATAATATGAATTCTAACAGTTGTCCAATAGGGCTGTGTATCAACCTGACTTCTGAACAACACAACTGATGGTCCCAACCCAGTTAATGAGGGAAAAAAATTCCACTAATTAACCCTGACAAGGCACACCTGGGAAGTGAAAACCATTTCAGGTGACTACCTCATGAAGCTCATTGAGAGAACACCAAGGGTTTGCAGCGCTGTCAAAAAAGCAAAAGGGTGGCTACTTTGAGTAATCTAAAATATAAGACATGTTTTCAGTTATTTTACACTTTTTTGTTAAGTACATAATTCCATATGTGTTCATTCATAGTTTTGATGCATTCAGTGAGAATCTACAATGTAAATAGTCATGAAAATAAAGGAAACACATTTAAGGAGGTGTGTCCAAACTTTTGGCCTGTACTGTACGTGGAGACACGGACCCTACGCTGGACCCTACACCACAGCCTGACGTGCACCTCTTGAAAAATGTAACTACACGTCTTGGCAACGCACGTCGCTTGAGTAGTGTTTCCCACTACTCATTTCCTGGTTCTCCTTCTCCCTAAACAACATGAAATCAAGGAGAGGGTTAACTTTTCCTGCTACACATTTCCCACGTGGTCACAAAGGACAGGGGAGACACTTTGTTTCTCTCACTATGACTCTAGAGTCGGTACTTGCTCCGAAGTTAATCGCTGTCACTCTTTCACTCGCTCTACCACATACTCCCCACACACACACACACACCAGAGCCAAAGCCTTTTGGAAATTCAAACCAAGCCAGTCTATATGGGTATAATTGTCATTCTATATATATATATATATATATATATATATATATATATATATATATATATATATATATATATATATATATATATATATATATATATTCTATATATATATATATATATATATATGCATGCAGAAGTTAATATACTGAGATTCTAAGTCAATATTTTAAAGTTTGTCATTACTTTCAGATTCCTAGTCAAAATTCTAAGTTACTAAGTCAATATATTGAGATACTAAGTCGATACTTTGAGATGTTGAGTCAATTTATTGAGATTGTAAGTCAATATTTTAAATGTTCTCATTGGTTTGAGATTCTTAGTCAATATTCTGAGTTACTAAGTCCATATATTGAGATACTGAACCAATATTTTGAGATATTAAGTCAATATATTGAGATACTAAGTCAATATTTTGAGATAAGTCAATATATTGAGATACTATGTCAATATTTTGAGATTCTAAGTCAATATTTTACATTATCTCGTTACTTTGAGATTCTTAGTTTATATTCTGAGATACTAAGTCAATATTTTGACCAGAGGTAGTGGTGACTTAAACTTATACTGTATCTAAAATAATTTTGGAGACATAACAATGGATTTTGCCACTAAATGTTGGTCTTTTTTTTTTTTATTCTTTTTTTTAATACAATTTCACTAATTTCTACCCAGCAGAGGCTGATTTACCGAAGGGATCCTTTAAAAGGTGTAGCTACTTTACAGTTGATTATGGACCTTTTTCACAGCAGACATTTTGACTTGTCATAGTAGGAAAAGCACAGCTAAAATTGATAACCTTAACGATGGCTCAGTTCCATCAAGTGTTCCAGTAAGCTATTTCAGTGAGTCAGCACAATACCAGGGCTTTTCCTAAGTGGAATGCAGCCATCATTAATGGTTTTGAATACACCTGTGCTTTTCCTACTATGACATGTCAACATGTCTGCCGTGAAAAAGGTCTATTACCTGATATTTAATCCGCATATTATTATTATTTTTTTTTTTTTAAAAGGAGCAAAAAAAAAAAAAAAACACATTATAGAACAGCTTGTTTATTGCTAAGGCAACATTAAAGGTCCAATATGTAATATTTATACTGTAATAAATCCAAAAATGACACCAATGCCTCATCAGATATTAAGGAAACATGTTAAACTGAAATACTATCTTTTCTGACAACAATGCTAATGTCAGTATTTTTTCTTTTTGAAATTTACATTCCGTGACGGAATTTATGTGTATGTTTTGATCTGTGTGTTGTTATCAACGGCCCAGTTTGACAGGCAGGCCGGGTTGCCAGATATACCTGTAAAAATGTAAACCCAGCGCGCTACAGCTGTAACGGTAGTACAGCCATGAAAGCAGCAAACAAACGAACAGGATCAACGGAGATAGATTCTACATGACATAAAAAAAAGAAAACAGCATGTTTCTAACAGTTGCGTGACCAGAGACGTAACAACCCCCTGGTAAATATTGGAGATGTATTTGAAAGATGGAGACAGCTTAGATCCCAAAAGGATGCAGAGTAGGGATGCACGATGATATCGGCACGACATCGGTATCGGCCGATAAAAGCTTAAAATGGTCATCATCGGCAGATATGAATATTTCTGCCGATGAGCCATGCCGATAGTGTATCTTGTTTACTATGCGCACATGACGACCATTAACGTAGCATGATCGACAGCAAATTAAACTTCCAACATGTCGGCTGTGTGGAGGTATTTCGAATGTAAAACAGTTAACAAACTATGTACTGCTATTTGCAGTACTTGTAAAACACAAGTGATGCGAGGAGGCGTGTTCCACACTACAAATATGATTACGCATCTCAAGAGCCGTCATCCTGAGCAGTACCGAGACTTTGAAAAGTAAGAAGAAAAAACGCCAGCAAAAACCCATCAGCAGCCTCTACTTCAGTCCTTTGACAAAGCTAGAAAATACAGCAGTGACCACCCAAAGGTAAAAGTTGAATTTTGAATGTATTGCTCTTGATAACCTACCAGCCGTTGAGCATGGTGGAGCCGCGGTATGCTATGCCTAGCCAGCGCTACTTTTCTGATGTGCCGTTATCTGAGCTCCAGAGTGTTGTCGCCAGTCACATTGAAAAGCTCCTCGCGGCGCTAGTCACATTAGCTTTACCACGGACAGCGGATATTTGGACATCAAGCGTGAGTCCTGTTAGCATGTTGAGCCTCACTGCCAAGTGGATAGACGAAGACTTCGCCCTTAAAAAAGCTGTCCGACCTACACTCACAGGAATGCTCCGGTTCTCACACAGCAACTGCAATTGCATCTGCATTTGATAATACGTTTGTGAAATAGAAAATAGAAAGAAAACGAGTTCACGTCGTGCTACTTGTTGACAGTGAACGGCTGTTTAGCGTTGCCTCTGATGTAAGGCATTTGGCAGACCTGTTCAAGTAGGAGATGAGTTAAATTTTTTATTTGAATATTTATTTTTATTTATTTTACTCCTAAGGACTTAAGTTTGAAGTCTGAACTTAATAAAATGTGGCACTGGCATATAATTTATTCTCCTCCAAGTTAAATAATTTAACCATTTTTCAGGGGTGAATGTCTGTCTACATTTGTAAAATGATACATTTATGGTAGAATCAAATGTTGTTGGTCTTGTGTATTCCCTTATCTACAACACATGAGAGTAATAAGGTAAAGGTAGTACAGGAAAGATACTTGGTTACTCTTCAGTAGAAATCAAGTGAACAGTATATCAGGGGAAAAATGTGTATATATATATATATATATATATATATATATATATATATATATATATATATATATATATATATATATCGGTATCGGCCAAAATGAGTTTGAAAATATCGGCATATCGAATATCGGCCAAAATCCAATATCGTGCATCCCTAATGCAGAGTTGGCTTATTGTCTCCTGAACAGATAAGCATTAGCTTCAGGCTAATTTATCACAGCTACTAGGGATGGGCATTTTTTGTCATTTCAACATTTGTGTACTCACATTGAATTATATAGCTAGAGTACCCGAGTTAGTTACTCACAAAAACAATTGAGACATAGCCAGTAAAGTGATCCCGACTGGTCCTGGCTAACGCCGCCATGCTAACCCTGCTAACTGTTAACGTTACCGGGAGGACCAGGAAAGCAACCCATGGCTGTTTACAGCGTGTAGCCTCTTCAGCGGAGCCGACAACAGTGAGTTATTTTAAACCACGAGAGGGGGGCGGTAAATCGGAAAGAGAGGACTGTGAGTTTGCAGTGTGTTTAGCGATTGTTGCCGTAATTCTAAGCCAATGAAGTGTGTTCCGTCGGCAAGGTAGTGGTATTTTTAGCGTTTCGTATTGTAATTCTAAGCCAAGGAAGTGTGCCTGACTGGCGTGTGGAGAGGACAGTGAGGTTGTTGTGTTTTTAGCGGTTCATACTGTAATTTTAAGCCGAAAAAGTGTGTCTGTCAGTTGGTTACAGAGCTCCGCGTGAGCACAAGCTTTTATGACTGTCAATATAGCCAGCATCTACCGTTAGCTACTCCGCTGTGCTGTGGAGTAATGTCTGGCTATGTGAGACTAGCATCTACCGTTAGCTACTCTGATGTGCTGTGGAGTAATGTCTGGCTATATGAGAAAAGCGTCTAGCAACATTGTTGTGAATGCTGCGGTCTCAGCCTGGCAACCCCCGTGAACTTCGAGTCTGGGCAGGAGGGGGCGGGGGAAACGACTCTCCAGTATTTTGAAGTGGTAGTGCAGTAACTATTTTAACCGCTAGCTGCCAGTATTACATACAATATTACATATTGCACCTTTAAATGATTAAAAATGTAACAACAATAACTTATAACAATAACTTATTTCACCAGTAAGTTCCTGTTAAACGACAAAAACGACCACTGGATGGGAAAAGGGTATTTTACAACAACTTTGAATGCAGCACGACGACGGCGAGGCAAATTTCAATTGAACGCAACATCTGTGTTGTTTTACGGACAACAGCAGCTGCACACTGTCATACGTTCCTCTCCAGTGAAATACAGACACTTTTACACTGTTTAGCTGTCAGCATTTTAACCGTGTTTACTCCAGCTGCTAGCAGTAGGCTAACATTACCTGCTGCCAAGTATAGTGTTAACTAGCGTGACATGCGGCGATGTTTGCAAAACGTCCGTTTTCGGAGCATCAGAGAGAAGCGCAGGCATTTCAGTGGCACCGAAATCCACGTTGCAATTCGGTCCGTAAGATAGCGGTCGTTAAGGCACCGATGCCGTATTATCACCGGGTCTCTCATTTTCTGTCAACGATGTGGCGAGGAGGTAACGTTAAGGCGGAGTTAGCAAGCTAACGTTAGCTAACTAACACCTGCAGGTTCTGCGTGCTTTCATGCTGCATTGCTTACAGAGAATGAGCTGAACAGCGGGCTGGGTCTAACGTTAGCGGCCCGTTGACCGGCTACCGCTGGGTCCGCTGCCCAGGATTGCGTGGGAAAACATTTATCGTCAAATCAGTAACAGACCTGATGCGTGGTACATAACGTGAAGTAACATGGCATTTTATTTTGTTTGAGTTTTAACTTGTCCAGTAAATTTCTCTTCCACTTGCCCTACAAAAAATCCACTTGTCCTGGACAAGCGGACAAGCCTTAATGTCGAGTGTGTGTGTGTGTATGTGTATATATATATATATATATATATATATATATATATATATATATATATATATATATATATATATATATATATATATATATATATATGTTGTGCATTGTACATACAGGTGTCAGAATGACTGGATATCAAAATCTGCTTTCACAGCAAAGCTGAGGCTTGATTCACCAACATATTATAATATGACTGAATCAATCTTATCATTTATATAGATTGTACACAGGGCCAGCCTGGTAAACTGTAAAGAGTGTGTGTGCATACCATGTTTGTGCTCCTGTTGTAGCGTCCATGTTGTCTTTGTTGGTCTGCAGACTCACTGTTGTTGATCAATCTGAGATTTAAAGCAAGCACATAAAATTGTTTCAACAAACCACATACTGATACTGGTTACAACTACACAACTACTACACATGGCACTCGTTCTCAACTGGACGACACTACGCAAAACGATACATTTTGTTTTGTTTAGGCAGTGTGGGCAAGATGAATAAGAGCTGCAAGCTCACGAGTCAGCCGTGTGCCATGAACCGTAGGTTTTCTACTACGCTCCAATCGCCAACAGCTGTTGGACACACTCGTAACGCTGGTAAACACGCTAGTAGTCACTAAACACAAACAACGCATACATCAACAACCCAGTTGTATGTTTTTTCCAAGACGCAATGAATATTCTTTTGCATTTTAATTCATATGTTGTTTATATTGACTGCCATTTCATGTATGAAGTTAACAAGCCTGCCTGTGTCTGTCTCTCAGCATGCTGAGAGACATGGGCAGAGTAGAGTGAAGTTTCGAAAAGAAGAGCAGACGTAGTAACGCTCAGAAAGCAATATCTTGAAAATTATTTGAATGAAATGTTTTTTTTTCAGGCAACTGGCTGATTGTATATGACCAACGTATGTTGGACACTGTCATTTCAGTGGGTTACCGCAGTGGTTCCCAACCTTTTTTTCCTTGGCGCCCCCCTACTTATGTCTAAGAAAAGCTGAGCCCCCTCCCCCCGAAACCGAAGTTGAGGTAACTCTCGAAATAGAGCCTTACTTTCCTTTTTGATACAAAGGAGTTATCAGCACTTTTACGTTTCTCCGCCATGTTTCATTCATAAAATAGTGATGCCTTGGTGGCAGGAAAGACAAGGATGATAGCAGCTAGCAGCTGACCTGATGACAGCAAGGGCCACAGGTTAAGAGGTCCTGGAGGTTTGGCCTATTAAGTAGCCTGCCTACAATTTTAAGCGAGAACAAAAATATATAATTTTTATACAGACTTTTGTATACATTATATATTCTAGTGTATTATCATAATTTGTTTAACATGCAAATATGTTTTTTTATCTGAACCTTAAACCAGATAAAGACTTGCGCACCCCCTGTGATCTTTGCCGCCCCCCTAAGGGGTGCTGCCCTGGACCCCAGGTTGGGAACCACTGGGTTACAGTACAGTGAATTAAAAAAAATGATTGATTATTGAGTCATATAATTTAATAACAGCAACAAAATGCCCAACCATACTGGTGCCATTCATCTGCATGAGCAACAGTACACAGAAAATCTGCTAACTTTCCCTCAAGTTACCAGCTAACACTAGTGGTAGCTTGATGGCTTGGTTGGCAAGGTGCTACCAAATGCTAAACAGGACATTTTTAGGTGACCAAAATGTTCCAATCAACTTTGATGAAATGAAAACACAGCGAGAGGGTCAAAGTTTAAGATGAAAACATGGACAGCCTCTACCAAAGATTCTCTATTCATAGAGACCACGTGATCACAGTGCTTTGTCGTCTATTTTTCTGTCCAGTCACAGCTATAAAGACCCATATATGTAACGTTACGAGACCTACGTAACCACAATTACCAGAGTAGAGGGATATGCGAAACACACTAGTACAATATGCCTACCATCCCAAAGGAGAAAGTTTGTCTGCGAACTCCCAGCAACGGAGACAATTTCTGGTCCCTGTTTAATCAGCCAGTCAACTCAAGCTAACGTTAGCTTTGTAGAGATTTTGGGATTACCCAAATGGAATAAATAATGCACATATAAAAACCAAACTGCTTTGATAGCTCAATCGTGTTGTCGCTAAGTTATCTGCCGAAATAATTTGTTTTGATGGATAGATTTAGCTACTATATGTCCGAACTTCAAGCAACAGAGACGATTCCCTATCGCTATTTAACGTTAGTCAGCCAGTCAATTAAGCTACCGTTAGCTTTGTAGAGATTGTGTGATTTCCCAAACAGAATAAATACCACACATATCTAAACACAAAACTGCTTTGCTAGCATAATGTTGTTACAACTTAGATATCTGCTAAAAAAAAAAAGTTTCTAATCAATAGATTTAGCTCCTGTAAGTCCGAGAAATTCACATGTAGCAGCTATTTCTAGCATAGTGCTGAGTCAAACAGTTCCAAACAGTTCTAATAACAGTTAACTCCAGAACAAATGTTGTCATGTATGTATGTATGTATGTATCTTGGACAGTATCTGTGTGTTCCTGATTTTTTTCATGAATACAAAAGGTTTCAAAAAATACATTTTGATTCAACCCTGATTCACAGCTGTTAGACCTTTAACTTTAACTAACTTTGCCGACCAATCACACGGTAACACGGTAATCACACTGTGGAGGAAGGTCTCGCCAGACCTTCCTCCACAGCGCAGGAGGGTCTGGCTAGTCCACCCAGCATTGCGGGATGGGAGAAAATGTGCTCTCATCTATTGGCATTTCTTTAAACCAATCACAATCATCTTGGGCAGTGCAAAGTGCCAAGCGGAGCCACGGTGCCGTTGCAAAATAGCCGTGGGAAGGAACTTGTTTTTGTGGAACATGTGTACGTTCAAAGGTTGTTTTAGTCGTGCAACAGAAAACTCAGACCGCAACAACTGTGATTGGTCCATTTGGCCGTGGCTTGGTAGCGTCACAATTCCCCAACTCATTTCTGGGTTCTCTTTCTCCATAAACAACATGAAATCAAGGAGAGAGTTAACCTTTTCTGCACCAGCTTTCCAAATGTAAATTGAATTTTTTATATAGCGCTTTTCTAGTCTTAACGACTACTACTGCTTTTACGTAGTACAGGAACCATTCACCATTCACACACTGTGGCCGAGGCTGCCGTACAAGGTGCCACCTGCTCATCAGATAAACATTCACACACATTTACACTCTGATGGTGCAGCATCGGAGGCAACTCTGGGTTCAGTGTCTTGCCCAAGGACACTTCGACATGGGACTGCAGGGGAAGGGATCGAACCACCAATCTTCCAATTGACAGGCAACCGCTCTACCACTGAGCCACAGCCACCAAATGTGGTAAGAATCATATGCAGAAGCAAAATCTGCCTGTAGGATCTGTATCTCCACGTACCTATATATGTACCCATGGCGCCAATGTAACGCAGGAGCATAAATTGGCCTTTAGACTTACACTTACCTATACTTCAGATCATAGGTGTAATTTACAAGGGGAATGGGGGGTTACAACAGAGAAATTCACCAGAATGCAGAAAATGTTTTGCAGAAAATTTCAATTTTGCTCAAAAGTGATCTCAATGTTGAACCCAAAGTTATGCCCTTGCTTCAGATTTAATATTGTACATATCTACATGCAACCCTTGATTCATATTGTTAACCAATTTTTGGCATTATGATTTGCACCTATGGGATTTTACATTGTTATTCTTTCTTTAAATTTGCTCTCTTTCTTACTTTGTATTGCAATGGCTGCATGGAACATCCCTATCAGCAAGTCTATTTTAATTTAGCCCTTTTTATTTCTATCGTATTTGTATACTTTAAAGTATGTGGTTTGTCCCTGCTTCTGATATTTCTGACAAAACATAAATCTTACCTCGCTTGTTTAAGTTTGTATACTAACAACACAAAGACGCCATTATTGAATTTGTCTTTTTTTTCTAACAAAAAAGCAGACTTTAAAGATGAGGATTAACAGGTTTTTTTTATGATATACATACATCTGGTTAACCGGACTGCAGACGCTTCTCTGGGCTTTTCTATGGGAACCATCCGGTAGCGCTGATACAGCTATGTGCAACCCTGAACGTTCCACACACGCGCGGATTTATGGAACGTGGAAATAATGGGTGCAATATCCTTATATATACGTCAATGGCAATATCCCGTGCGACAACATCCTAATGAATTTGTGAAATGGCCGACATTACCATTCGCATTAGCTTAACAGCATGCTAATGCTAACTAACGTGGTGATGTTACTATTATACATCCATCCATGTGTGATGTACGTCGGTTTAAAGAGCTTTGCGTCGGTTCCCTTAAACCACATATCGTGGCAGACATGCTAACGTTACACGTTCGTTTCACAGATTTAAAATTTACATTTCGGTTATTCACCACGGTTTGCCTCGCTGTTCTTGCTTGCCACAACCAAACTCTTCTTCTTCTGTATCTACTTTACGGCAGACGGCAGTAACGTTAGAGGATTTGCAGCACATTTGTTGCTGTGGGATCGGATCGGATCATAGATCCTAGACGGCTCTCTTTTTTTATTGGCTCACAGGCGGTCGGATATTAGGGGGCGCGACATCCTGCCGTTGTCCTTTTTCGATTGGCTGCGGTTCTTCAGACCGGGAATATTTTGAAAGTAACTGGGTGTGTGCAGTTACGTTTGTGAGTGTTTGTCAAACCGACACAACTTCGTAGGTCTACTGACTATTAGCCCATTTAAGTTTACTTATTTACTTGGCGAAGTATTAAGTAGATATTTTTAATTATCCATGGAGCAAGAAGCACGGGAAAACTCGTCTGCAGGAACGAGAAAAACTGGAGACGAGATGACAGACATGGTGGTTGATTTGGAGTCCTACGTTAAGGTTGAACTCGACATGGAAAAGAAAAGAATTGAAGTGGGGCATAATGTGTCCGGTATAACTCAAGGTCCGTGTCATGTTGAATCTTATTCATTGTTAAAATACTCAAGTGGAAGCTAATGTCATTGTTTGCTAACTTAGTCAGCGTCACTAGTTAGCCTAGCTAACGTTATGGTAAATACGTTTCGCTGTTATGAAGAATTCCGTTTCAAACCAACGTTTACTTTAGTAAGTTAGACCGGTTGCCTGATGTAACTTTAAAGTTAAACTTCAATGTAGTGTTTGGGTCGGTTAGCGTTTAAACAGTGTTTTCTGTGTTATACTCAACCAAAACGCTGTTCAGTAACGTTAACTAACGTTAATTGATAAAATACATAACTTTTAAGTTATTTTCCTCAGTTTTACCATCTTAAACACTTAAAGACCAAATGTCAGCTTTCCAAGAATAAATCACCTGATGATACATGATAAAAATCTGGCTTTTGGTGCATGCTGAGTTTGAGAGTGATGAAAATGACATTAGCATTTCCAGTGTCAGTAGTACCACCCCACCACTACAGTGTTTTTCCTGCATGTTTGGAGCCCCCAAAAAGGTTTAAGCAAGCCCCAAAGAAAAATCACCAGCACCAAAATGATGAAGAATTGAGTATAAAAATAGCAATTTAAATCCTCTCTAAATATGTTAAGAGCAATTTACCAACAACAAGCTGAAAAGCTGAACAAACTGAACATAAACTCGAATATGAGAGCTAATCTCAGTTTTATCTTCAGTCGAGCTGTACCGGTCTCTCCTGCTGAGTTATTTAAATATTAATATTTTTTTAACCAGTTTTCTTTATTGGGGTTTTATTTACTCAGGCATAATTACATTTTGTTTATCAAATTTTCAGAAATAACAGGAAAATGCATAGATTTCTGTCAAAGAGGTAACCGACTCATTGTCCTAACTGTACGCCAACTGATCATGCTTACTGCCGTCCCACCCCAAAGGCCCATTCTGAGCCAGGAAAAACCCTGCACTAACGTTAACGTTATTAGGTTAACGTTAATGTTCCTCTAGTTTAAAGTTCATTCGGTAAGGGCTGCAACTAACACTGATTTTTATTTTCATTAATCTACAGATTTTTTTTTTTTGTCGGTTTTAATTGATTAGTTGTATGGTCTAAAAAATGTCTTTCACATTTTTCCAGAGTCCAATGTTATGTCTTCAGGTGATATAAAATACAGAAATCCTCGTTGTAGGAGTGAGAACAAGATTATTATTATTATTATTATTATTATTATTATTATTATTGGCGGCATTTCTTCTGGAATTAATCAATTATCAAAATAGTTGCCAATTGACTGATTAATCGATTCAGCTCACACAATGCTGTGCCGTGTGACACTTCCTTGGGACTTTAACTTGGATCTGGGCACGTTTGAGATTTAAGCTCATTCTCTGTGACTTTTTAGATTCTATGTGTCAGCTAATATACCTCCTTTTTTAATGTTGGGTTGAGGGGACAATAGGATTACATTCTATTTCATCGACCCCGTTTGAGGGCTGGTGAAATTCCACAATTTAACAAAAAAAAGTCACAATTTTCTCTGATACTGTTGGTACTGGTTTCACCTGTCAATAGAATGTCAATGGAAATCAGTGGAAGAGCATCAAGATTTGTTGAAAAGATGGTGTTGGCCTGTAACAGTCAACTATGCCAAACATCATTATCCACAACATCATAGTTTCCCATTAATTAACTAGACTGTCATAATGAACGGAATATGTTTTTTATGCTAAACATAAAAGATCTCTTGTTGTGATTTGTGCCATTGCGTCAGCTAAGTGTATCTCTCAGTCCAGTCAGTAATGCCACCCCGACTATACACCAAAGAAGAAGCCCCCACGTCTGCTGTACACGACTCGAGCAGGCTTACACACACAGACATGCTGGAAAGATTAGACCATGTCCGAGACTCATTGGCAACATTGTTTGTGGTAAGTAACTTTAACGTCACAGTATCCACTGTAGTAATCCACTAGTCAAGACACAATTTTATCATTATCAATGTTAGACAGGAAACAGATAGCGTTACTGCAGAAGTTACCATTGATAATTAACAATAAGCTAACGTGACGTGTTAGCTACTGACGTTAGCTCTCGGTCTCTTCTCTCGCTTATGTTGACTGACGTATCCGGTTGCTTGTCGTGATAATGTTTACATTAACGTATATGCACTGTTTTATATGGCGTATAACATCTAACGTTAAATTGAAGCTATATTGATTTTCAACCAGTGTTTGTGTCATTGCAGTTTGTGTTAATAGATGAATGGTGTTTGGCTTTCCTTTTGCACTTAAAGGGGTGATAGAATGATTATACAGGGTATTTTACACTGTTCCTTAAGGTCTCCTAATAGGGTATGTAACATTGGTTGGGCTGAAAATTGCCCGAATGCTATTTTATTAGGCCCTTAACTACCCTGTGAATATGGCTCTACTTGGAACAAGAGCTTTTCTTCCAAATATGGTATGCTCATGAATATTTAGATGAGCTGCGTGCTGATTGGTTGGAGAAAACCACATAAAAACACATTGGAGACTCGACAGCAGGTCTCATATTTTAGACACTGCAAAGTTATACATTGTTTGTCGGGCTATTTCGTTATTAAATTCACTTCTGAGACTTTAAGCGAGAAATCAACTATATATAGCTTAAATATGGGCCGTTTTACGAAAATTGATGGCTATTTGCAAATTTGGTAAGATGTGTCGGACTTTAGCTAGGAGCTCCACACAGTCTGACGAGAGAGCGGCAACCTCCATACCCAGTGAAAGTCACCGTTTCCCCGGGTACCGGACTACTGGAATACTCAGGGCTCTGTGGAGCTCCATGGAGCTGGCTGGCTGCCAGCTGCCAGCATAACTAGAGTAGTTATATTTACAGTTTGAATTTCGTCACGCCACTTATATAACATCTACCCCAAGGTCTTATAAAGCTAACAATGGTGTCCGATTTCAATTTAATGAATTTTTGTGAACATTAGGGGTTCCGTTAGCTGCGACTGTCCCTTCAATCCTATGTGTACAGATTGTGGCTAGTTAGCTTCATTTTCGGCATAATTAGAGTATATTTAGGGCCCGAGCGCCGACAGCGGCAAAGGCCCTATTGAAACTGAAGGAATTATTCTTTCTTTCTATTATTATTCTTTTTCACGTCAAATGAATTGGCTTTTTGAGGGCCTTAACATATTCAAAAACTCACCAAATTTGGCGGTCGCATCAAGTCTGGTGAAAATTTACGTATTTTAAAGTCCATGTTGCAAGTTTTCCAACGAATTTGTGGTAATTGCTTGTTGGTAATAAACATTTAAACTGTTATTCATGTATTTGATGTTGTTAGGTATCACAAAACAGAATATAACACGAAAAAGTAGGTACTATTTTACAGCGGTTTGTCTGTCCCCCACAATGCATTGCATGACGTCACGTTGGGGAGACGACAGGCGAAAGCCCCGTCTCGGTTCACTGTCCCGGTCACGGTTTCTTCCACTGATCTGGCAAAATATGGCTTTTGGTCTCGACCGAGTCAATGTGTCTTTATTATGTGTATAATAATATTGGGGGGGAAGTGAAAGGCAGCTTGGACGGGGATGTTGTTCGGATTTTCACAAGTTTAAACAGCTAGCTAACGAAACGCCGACGTTTGCTAACGTTAGCGCAACAGCGTTAGCTTAGACTGCTAGTTAAATACCGGTATTACAACTGCCTTCGGAGCTGCGTCCACGTTGTCAACACAAGACGTGGCGTTAGTGCTCCTTTTGTATCATACTTTTATTGAATGAAATATTAAGCTTCGCTCCTACGAAATAGGTGTTTTTTTGTAACATTACACACAAAGCTAACTGGCTATAGTTAGCCTGTACGTATGCTAGCGGGATTAGCTAACGTTGCGTAGCCAGCCAGCAACTTCGGCAATCGGCAGTAGTTTTGGCGAGCTAACCGCGACACAATCAACCTCTGCTGTTAAAAGCAGTCAATCTGCAGTGATGTTTTGAAATGGTGACACATGGATGTGTTAGCTGTCAAGGTTAGCTCACCGAAGCTGCTTGCTGGCTATGCAACGTTAGCTAATGTCCGCTAGCATACATACAGGTTAACTATAGCCAGTTAGCTTTGTGTGCAACTAACTAACAAAAACCATCTCGTAGGAGCGAAGTTTAACGTTTCATTCAATAAAGTTATGGTACAAAAGGAGCATTAACGCCAAAAGTCTTATGTTGACAACATGGACGCAGATATAGGAAACTCTGAAGGCAGTTGTAAAATTTACCTAGCCGGCTAGGCTAACGCTGCTGCGCTAACGTTAGCGAAGCGTCGGCGTAGCGTTAGCTAGCTGTCTAAACTTGTGAAAAGCTGAACAGCATCCCCGTCCAAGTAATAAATAAACACCAGGCAAATATGTTGTTACTGGAGCTAGTAGGCTACCATCAAAACGTGAGATATCTAATCATGATATCAATCATATCTATGTGTTTACAACCATCGGGGGATTTCACAGGTGGGACTGGCAAGTTAGCACATAGTTAGCATAATGCCTTGTATTTTCTAGATCTAGTTAAGTTTACCGGTAGTTAGGCCTGTCACAATAACAAATTTTGCTGGACGATAAATTGTCCCAGTAATTATTGCGATAAACGATAATATTGTCATCGAGAGACCATTTGCATCTAATATAATGATAATGTCATAATAATAATAATAATAATAATAATAATAATAATAATAATAATACTACAGGTACACCTTTTCAAAGATCAATACACTTTTATTTCTAAAGAATATTTAACACTGGAACTGGAAGACATTTTAAATATCCACAATATGTCTTTGATCTCCTTTGGTATGTCTTCTTTCACGCTGATGTACAGTCGTGGAATTGCCGTTTGTGACACGTAAGTTCTCAGACTAGAGACTCTGCAGGTCGGAGCTTTGTGGGGGCGGGCCGACAGACACACACACACAGGCACACACACACACACAGGCGCCAACTCTAACATACTTTCCACACTCCGTGTCCGCGGACAGCTGTAGGCTTGTACCGTTAATGTTCGGTGCATTGTCGGACATATGCAGCCACTTTCCTGAAACCGCTTGCGAGTCCACAGCGGCGTGTATGTCCGAGCCCGTCTCCACAGCCTCCACCTGCAGGTTGTCAGCTGTGTGGTTTGGAATGAAAGGGAGAAAACGGGACGCCAAGTAACACGGTGGATATCGCTCATATACTTTATTTTTTTGACGGCGCCTTAACTACAAAGTGCTGCAGGAAACCCTGCTCCAACTCTCTCGCTCTCTGCGCCTGGAGTAGCCTACCGCCCACACAAAGACCATGCGACTGACAAGAGGGTTCACTCCTCGTTACGCTAAGGAACCGAGAGTGGTCCTCCAGTCTCTTTGGTAGAGAGAGGGAGAGACGAGGAAAATAAACAAGCATGCAAACGGAAATTATCGCGGCCGGAAAAATTATCGAGCTCATTTTTTCTTATCATGCGATAACTCGATTTATTGACTATCGCGACAGGCCTACCGGTAAACATTGACTTTCACTTGGTGCTATTCACGGACAGTAAGAAACCCTCTTCCTCATCCCAGTCAGTCACCATAGTTCTAGTACCAGGCTGATACACGTCTCCCCAACGTGACGTCATCACCGAATTGCGGAAGAAAAAACACTAATACCAAAAACCTGACAAAAACCTGACAAAAACTGTCCTTTAACACTATTTTGAGACATTTTTAACAATGATATACATATATTGAGTGCTATATGTACCTATTAATCAACAGTGGTGGTTAACTTGCAACATGGGCTTTAAGGGTTTCGGGAATAGGCGCACAAAAATGGCTCGCTAGCGCCCCCTAGAAAGTGAAGAAAATTGAGCCCCTGCAGTGCGTTTAACGTAGACTCACGAAACTTGGTACACATATGTAACATGTCAAGATGTACAAAAAACGTCATTAGAGCCATACCCTAAACCCAACAGGAAGTCCGCCATTTTGATTTCAAAGTTCGAAATTAGTGCAATTTTGGCCATTTCCACATGTCGTACTTTAACGAACTCCTCCTAGAGATTTCATCCGATCAACTTCAAACTCGCTCTGTGCCATCTTTAAGATGTTAAAGATGAAAAGTTGTTAAAAGAAAAACTTTTCGTCATAGGGCGTGGGCGTGGCGGGGCGGCCATTTTGTCCGTTTCGCCGCCGAAACAGGAAGTGGGTGTAACTCAAGTGTACGTTGTCCGATTACCTCGAAACTTTTCAGGAGTCCAACCCTGAGGACATATAAAGACCGATATTTACTTAAAGTCATAGCGCCCCCTAGTGGCAACAGGAAGTAGGCTTAAAAGTCAAGGTGCTATACTTTAACGAACTCCTCCTGGAGATTTCATCCGATGGACTTCAAACTTGGTCTGTACCATCCCAACACCTTAACGATGAAAAGTTATTAAAAGAAAAACTTTTCGTCAGACAGTGTGGGCGTGGCGTGGCGGCCATTTTGAGTGTTTAGCGATGACCAAAGAAGTTGTTGTAACTTGAGTGTACGTTATCGTATCTGCCCGAAATTTGTCACGATGGACAAGGGTCCAGGCCTGAGGACACCTACAGGCCAAAATTGACTTTTGGTCATAGCGCCCCCCCTGGCCACAGGAAATCTGCCTTATATGACAAAAATCATCCGATTTACATGAAACTTATAATATGTGGTCTACATGTGATACTGAGCCCGCCCCTATAATATGACCACGCCCACTTACTCAGGCCACGCCCCCTTTCATAACATTTTAACCGTTTAAGGTATACCCTTGTGTGAGGTATCAATGAACTCAGCAGAGACTTCCTTCTTCATTGGTGATGGTTTGGCCCGTCCCCTATGTTTTAGCCACGCCCCTTTCACATCTAATGAACCGTATGACGTAGAGTCTTGTGTGAGGTATCGTTGAACTCGGCGGGGAGTTCCCTTTTCAGTGGTGACGGTTTGCGGCGTCTGAGTGCCGCGCAAATGCACGGTCGCAAGGAGCGGCGTCCGCCGGTAACCCCGACGCGCGCAGAGGTGCGAGGGCCCGTCCATCGCTGCTCGCAGCTTTAATTACAGTTTGAATTTCGTCACGCCACTTATATAACATCTTCCCAAAGGTCTTATAAAGCTAACAATGGTGTCCGATTTCAATTTTATGAATTTTTGTGAATTTCAGAGGAATTCTAAGAGGATGCTAGGTAGCTCTCATTGATAGCACTAGCTCGATCCAGCCACATTCTCTATCAATGAGACTCGTGGACTAGAGGCATTTATTTCACGGATCGTTTGTTTAAATAACTCAACACATTATAATTGCACACATTAGAGATTATATTAAGATTAACTGGAACCTGTGGTAAGAGATTGCTGGTGTAACAAGCTCGCTGACTGCGCTCTCATTCACACACTGGCCATTTAGCAGGAAGAGGGGAGCTGCAGGCCCTTGATCTCTGTCAGGTCAGCAGCGTTTGGTGGTCCATTAACCCAAAAAACTATGACTTTGCGCGGGTACGGAGTGCCGTGGGCTGCAAGCCGTGACGGAGCTCCATCTACTTCACAGCAGGCCGGGGTCTGTGAAGGAAGGCAGGCCAGGCGGCGAGGCAGCAACACAGGCAGTACCGGCCGCTGAACTCCACACAGTCGGACAAAATTTGCAGTTAGACATACATTTTCGTAAAATGGCCCATATTTGACATCAACATAGTTGATTTCTCGCATAAAAAAGTCTCAGAAGTGAAGGTAATGGTAAAATAGCAGATGAACAATGTATACAATTTCTGAGATCTGCACGACCTAGATTCAGAAAACTACCTGATCTCAGGTCAGTTGTGTAGCCTATGTAAATGTTGGGGCGTGACAAAGAGAGAGACTAGAGCCAAATGAGGAGCCGCCGAGTTGACGTGAACTAGGTGGCTCGTTGAGATTTGCCCGTTTTCAGAGGCAGTTTCAAATTGTGAGATTTGCAGAGGAAAGAGGTGTCAATGGGATTTTGAGGTTCTATGTATGTGCTAGTTACCCACTAAACTGTCATTATTCAACTATGACAAGGTAAAATCGGTTTTGCATTCTATCACCCCTTTAACGTTACATGACAAAACAAGGTGCTCCAAATGTACCTTTTTTCATTCATTTAGCTAACTGTTACCTTAGTTTTCAGGTCAAATCAGACCCTTTGTAACAGGCTACAAAGGAGAGCACCTGGCTGCCTGCTTGATGGTCTTCATCAATGGGTTGAGCCCAGAGGAATTTAACTACAAGAGGGCATCAACTACAACTGTTCTTCTCAAGGCCAAGTAAAATGAAATGTTCAAATTCAGGGTGCAAAGTTTGTCAATGGGGATGTTGGAAGAGTAAGAATAGAATATATGATAATTGTGTTGATCACTAACCAGTCATAACCTGTAATAGATAGAAAATAAACCAGTTCAACACAGGTAACCACTTTTGCTTGATTAATTTAATGACTCAAATGTATGATCTAGTGGATTTTGTGTTTTGACCATTTGTGAACTAAATCCTGTCTCGTGAAACATGCCTAGTGGGTGTGACTTTTTTGCAATGTCATGACCATTCATATCTATACAATGTGTTTATGATTAAATTACTTACAAGAACACATTGTTTACAAGAGCACAGATTCTTTATAGATTCGGTAGCCTTTTAATTTAGCTCTCAAGTGCTCCAGATCGATGCATTTAACTTAAATAACCATGCCCCAGACCCTCATAGAGGGTCGAAGGTCCACCCCCCATTGCCTCACAAATGCCTGTGGGAAGTGTTGATTATTATGCTACTTTGTACATTTTAAACGGGAACTATTATATAGCATTTTCAGGTTCATAATTGTATTTGTGTATGTATTATAGGGGTGGGCGAGATGGACAAAAAATATCTCTATTTTGACGGTAACGATAATTTGACGATATCCTTTAAAAATGTTTTTAAAAGTCTGA
The DNA here is from genome assembly GCA_025617405.1 of Perca schrenkii. Classification (NCBI taxonomy): domain Eukaryota; kingdom Metazoa; phylum Chordata; class Actinopteri; order Perciformes; family Percidae; genus Perca; species Perca schrenkii. The sequence goes on from CM046787.1 coordinate 10,514,233, forward strand.
GTTACTTAATCACTGATGATAATAATGGGCACAATGTTGAATGAAAACAGTTCTTATTTATTTTCTTTAAAATGTAAGTATTCAAGTAAAAACAATTCAAAGACATACAAAATACTAATTGAACTACTCTCTGAACTCTGAGTAAACCTTCTGTTTTACAGCTCTGCTGTAATGTAAATTGTGCAGCATACAAGCAAAATGAAATCATAATGATAAACAAAGGGCTCTGTTCTGTAACATATTGCACACAACCATGTCCTTATTGGAAGCAGTCCTGGAGCTGGGATAGGGCAGTGTCAGGCCAGGTTTTGATAGTCCTTCTATTTGGCTGTATTGTCGTTCTGACCGGGGATTTATGCTGGGATCAGGAGTAGTTGGATGTGACCTGACGCCTTGTTTAAGTCCCCTGCTACGATATTTAACCATTTAAAATGGCCTGCATATTACGGACAGGGCTTCCAGGTCAGGTGAGCAGTGCTGGGCAATGACCCTGCAGTTGGTACTCCATTCATTATGCGCAAAAATGCTATCCTCCACTTCTGGTCTTGCCAGAGTTCTTGTCTCGATCCTGCTGGTAGCTAGCTTGGCGTGCTACAACAATCCACAGAGCGCCCGGTCTGGCTATGTCCCCCGGGATGTTATGAGCCGACTGGAAGGCTCTCCTAACGGCTGTGTTGTATCGTAGTCCTATATTGATTAGTTCAGTGTGGCTGTACTTGTTTTAAATATACACCGACAGGAGAACTAAGTAGCCGCTGCACAATCGCGCGCCTCCATCTTTGTTGACATTAGTGAATGTGTAGCGTTCCAATGCGTGTCTTGAAGTGGTTTTTTTCTAAGTAATTTAAATACTCGATAATGTCAATTTGCACATCGTTAACACAACAATGACGATATTATCGTAGACGATATATATCGCCCAGCCCTAATGTATTAGGACATGTTTACATGTTATAATACTCAAAAACTATCTTTCTCATACTGCCCATGGCTGCTGCACATGTATTCAGTCTGTGTGACACGCTCTGTTGGAGCGCCTGTCTTTTTAAGCCCCCTTCCCGAAAAAGCCCAGGCTGCTCTGATTGGCCAGCGTGTTTCCTGGAATTTCAGCTCCACTCTGCAGCCTCCGCTGTTGTTTCACTAGTTGACGCTGGAGCTACAGCAACTGAGTACATAGCAGGACTTTGTACTGTGAAAAATAACAAATACAGACTTAAAATACTACACAACCGGACATGTCCCAGCATAGAGCTGGGCAATATATTGATATTACGGTATATCGATATCGTGATATGAGACTAGATATCGTCTAGGGCTGTGCAATTAATTGAATTTCGGTTTCAATTTCGATTTTGGCTCCCAACGATCACCAAAATAGTATAATCGAGAAACGATTATTTTGCCATGTTCTGTTTTGCAAGAACACTCTTATTTTGTCTTGTGTTCTGAATGACACGCGCATGCGCACATCCGCACGCGCCCCTCCGCCCCTACCGAAGCCAGTCAGGGAAGCAAGTCGTGGTCATATCATCCGCTGGAATTTAAAACCTCAGCGCGAGTAAAGATGGCAGCAGCGTTTGGTGAGCAAAAAAGGCAAAACCAATTCAGTTGTCTGGGAACAGCTAACGTTAGCTAACCCTGCCGTCCCTCTGACTTTGCCCCCCCCGCTGTAGTATACTGTCTGTAGACGTTGTATTCCCCCGACACGCTGTATTCACTTACTGTTTTTAAAACTTTTTCCAGCTTAGTGGGGGTGCATAGGCATACTGCTCAAAACAACATGAAAAAACATAGTAATGTTCCCTCAGCATTTAGTTGTTAAACTGTATGTAAATGAGCAGGGATGTTAAATCAGTTTCACGTAACGTTACTCTAATGGTGTTTTTCCATTACCAGTACCTACTCGCCTCGCCTCGCCTCTACTCGCCTCGCGTCCGTTTTCCATTGCAGATTTTAAGAATCGCCTCAGCGTGGCTGGTCGTCATAGCGACTGCCGTGGGCGTGGCTTAGTAGCTTGGTTTTCCCATTGACAAATCCCCGCCGCATTTCCTGGTTCTCTGTCTCCGTGAACAACATGATATCAAAGAGTTAACGTTTACTGCTCCAGATTTCCCACCGTGATCACATATATATGACTCTAGAGTCGCTACTCGCTTGGTTTCTCTCACATATATATGACTCTAGAGTCGCTACTCGCTGCGGAGATAATCGCCGTCACTCTCTCACTTCTCCCTCGCTCACCAGCTTCCCACACGCACACATACGGCGACTCGACACACACACATCACACATTACACACACCAGCGCACCAGTATAACCATCAGGCCACTTGTATGCTACGGAGAAAGCTCTGCGTGGAGCCTCCGGCAGCAAAAAACCACCGCTGGCTAAACTATTTAAAAATGCCGTCTGTCGCTGGCAATGCGGTGATCAGTGACGATTCTTTCCGACCAGTCAGCAGCCTGCAGGGTTTCGCGTCACCTTCTCAGCTCGCCTCAGCTCGCTTGGAACCTCGACTGAGGAGGTGTGAAAAAAAGTATCTGTTAGCAGGTACCAGGTACTTTTTTTCGTAATGGAAAACCAAAAAAAGGCGAGGCGAGTAGGTACTGGTAATGGAAAAGCACCATAAGGTACCGTCTATGTGCTGGATTTTTCCTAAGGTTAGCTAGAAAATAAGCCCACTGACGGCGACATTATTGTTGATATTTTGGCACAATGTTTCGTAATGCCAGTAGTAGTGGTCATAGTGAGTGAACATGTGATATGAGATGCACATTGTGTTATGTCTGTGGAACTGTTCATTAGCTGTGTAACGTTATGTGTGATATCTGTAAAGCTGAACCAACTCACAGTAGTAAAACAGATTTTATTCTGATCCAAAGACTCTTTCTGTGAGATAAAGGACACTAGCAGATTATACCCTGGACACTATCCATTATATCCAAATGTTAATGAGTAATTGTGTTAAATAATCGTGATTTCAATATTGACCAAAATAATCGTGATTATTATTTTTTCCATAATCAAGCAGCCCTAATATCGTCTTAGATTTTGGATATCGTAATATTGTGATATGACATAAGTGTCTTTTCCTGGTTCTAAAGGCTGCATTACAGTAAAGTGATGTCATTTTCTGAACTTACCAGACTGTTGTAACTGTTATTAACTGTAAACTATTATTTGCCTTTACCCACATAGTCATTATATCCACATTACTGGTGGTTATTTATCAAAAATCTCATTGTGTAAATATTTTGTGAAAGCATAAATAGTCAACCCTACAATATCGTTGCGGTATTGAGGTATTTGGTCAAAAATATCGTGACATTGGATTTTCTCCATATCGCCCAGCCCTATCCCAGCAGTAACGTGACACGGAGTTGGGGAGAAATGACCAACATTGGCTGCCAAGATTACAGCTATCTAGCGTTAATATGCTGCTACTTAATAGTTAGCAGTAGTCTAACGTTAGATTGTAATGGAGTGGAGCAGCACTTTCTACCATGTAACTACTATAGTTACTGTAGCAGTGGGTACTAATAGAATAGCAGCACTTTCAAAAATCGCAGATAAAGGCTTTTAAACCAAATACTACATAACCAAAAATGTTACAGGACTAATTTGACCTGGAATTGGGGAGAATTTATCAACATTGGCTGCCAGGATTAGATCTCTCTACATCTTTTACTGACGTTAGCATGTAGCTACATGCGACAATGTTAACACAGCAGTAGCTTAAAAAAACACTCCAGTCCTGCCTACCTGGAGAAGATGACCAATAATAGAAGCTAAGTGTTGGTAACATTCAGCCGAGAGTAGAAAAAACTGTTGAAGCCGGAGCGTTCAGAACAGTTGGAAATCTTAACATTTTACCTCACAGGGATTTCTCTAAAATACGTTTATCTCATTATTTGGCAATGTTTAACATTAGAATCCAACAATATAACTAGAGATGCACCGATTACAACTTTCTAGGCCGATTCCGATTTTTCACTGAGTTTGACCAGCCGATACCGATTTTAGGCAAGGCAGCTTTATTTGTATAGCACATTCAGCAACAGGGCAATTCATAGTGCTTTACATAAAACATTAAAAAGCAGTTAGAAGACAATTAAAAACAATTTAAAAACATTAATAAACAAATTAAAAACATTAAAAGACAAGAATAAAATTGATAGTGCAGTATAAGAATAAAAGTTACAGTACAGTATAAGAAATTAAAGTTAATAAAATAGATTATTTAAAGAAAAGCAACATCAAAAAGATAGGTCTTTAGCTTAGATTTAAAAGAACTGAGAGTTGCAGCGGACCTACAGGTTTCTGGGAGTTTGTTCCAAATATGTGGAGCATAAAAACTGAACGCTGCTTCCCCCTGTTTAGTTCTGACTCTGGGGACAACAAGTAGACCTGTCCCAGACGACCTGAGAGGTCTGGTTGGGTCATAATGTAGTAGCAGATCAGAAATGTATTTTGGCCCTAAACCGTTTAGTGATTTATAAACCAGTAAAAGTATTTTGAAATCAATTCTTTGAGGCACTGGAAGCCAGTGTAGAGACTTCAGTACGGGAGTGATGTGATCCACTTTCTTGGTTTTAGTGAGGACTCGAGCAGCAGCGTTCTGAATCAGCTGCAGCTGTCTGATTGATTTTTTAGGGAGACCTGTAAAGACACCGTTGCAGTAGTCAAGTCTACTGAAGATAAAAGCATGGACAAGTTTTTCCAGATCCTGCTGAGACATAAGTCCTTTAACCCTTGATATATTTTTAAGGTGATAATAGGCCGATTTTTTTAATTATGTTAATGTGGCTTTTAAAATTCAGGTCTGAGTCCATGACTACACCAAGATTTCTGGCTTTGTCTGTTGTTTTTAACATTGTTGTTTGAAGCTGAGCGCTGACTTTCAATCGTTCCTCTTTTGCTCCAAAAACGACCACCTACGTTTTTTCTTCATTTAATTTAAGAAAGTTCTGGCAAATCCAATCATTAATCTGTTGAATGCACATATTAAATTGTTGTATTGGGCTATAGTTCCGTGGCGATAAGGTTATGTAAATTTCTGTGTCATCCGCATAACTATGGTAACTTATTTTGTTATTTTCCATAATCTGAGCCAGTGGAAGCATGTAGATGTTGAACAGAAGAGGCCCCAGAACTGAGCCTTGGGGAACTCTGCAAATCCTATTTGTATGCTCAGATGTGTAATTACCTATAGACACAAAGTAGTCCCTATTCTTTAAATAGGATTCAAACCACTTTAGTACTGAGCCAGAAAGACCAACCCAGTTTTCCAATCGGTCAAGCAATATGTCATGGTCTACCGTATCAAATGCAGCACTGAGATCAAGTAATACTAAGACTGAAATTTTGCCACTATCTGTGTTTAAGTGGATGTCATTAAAGACTTTAACAAGTGTCTCGGTGCTGTGGTGTGGTCGAAAACCTGACTGGAAGGCATCAAAACATGATCCCAGCATGCATCAGATCACATCCAACTACTCCTGATCCCAGCATAGATCAGGAGTAGTTGGATGTGATCTGATGTATGCTGGGATCAGGAGTAGTTGGATGGGATCTGATCTGATGCATGCTAGGACCAGGAGTAGTTGGATGTGATCTGACTGATGCATGCTGGGATCAGGAGTAGTTGGGTGTGATCTGACTGATGCATGCTAGGACCAGGAGTAGTTGGATGTGATCTGACTGATGCATGCTAGGATCAGGAGTAGTTGGATGTAGAGATGGCCCGATACCACTTTTTTGCTTCCCGATACCGATTCCGATATCTGAACTTGCGTATCGGCCGATACCGAGTACCGATCCGATACCAGTGTGTCATATATTTTATTATGTTATAACAGCTGTATACTACTATCCCTGTATGGATGTGATATGATTTCTATCTTTGTTGTCAGTCTGGCTCAGATTAAACTCTTTGTGAAACATGAACAAACACAAACAATAAATGACCCAGAACTTTCTTTTATTCTCCAGTTTGACAGTCAGTTATAACAGAAAAAGAACATAAATAAACTACTTTAACGTAGATTTTCTTTAGGGCTTGATTACGTGGTATCGGATCGATGCATAAACTCCAGTACTTCCCGATACCGATACCAGCGTTTTAGGCAGTATCGGAGCCGATACCGATACTGGTATCGGTATCGGAACATCTCTAGTTGGATGTGATCTGACTGATGCATGCTAGGACCAGGAGTAGTTGGATGTGATCTGACTGATGCATGCTAGCATCAGGAGTAGTTGGATGTGATCTGACTGATGCATGCTAGGACCAGGAGTAGTTGGATGTGACAATATGTATCACCTCCACCTCCAGATAACGATATCACGATAGACACGTAATCAATATCAATAGAAAATGCGGTCGATAAAACGTTCGATAATTTGTTTTTCCTCTTCGGAAGAAACCAGAAGTTGCAAAGCAAGTTTGGTTGCACGAACAAAGGCACTCACTCTATGGTAACCTAACAACGTAGGGAGTGACACTCTAACAGCCAATCATGTAACAGTATCAAGTTTGGTTGCGCCACATCGCTGTCTCGTGTTCTTCAATAACAGAGCCGGCGTGGAGCGATAAGTGGAAAGTGAGTGCCGCAGCGAGCGAGGAAATTGTTGATAAAACAGGAAAAGTCAGTATGGCAGTTTTTGGGATTTTATAAGTCTGACCGTCGTCCCCACCAACACTACCGCAAACTTGTTTTACCACCTTAGCCGCGCTCACGCTTTGGAGCACAGCCGTATTCGCCATCAACGTCCAACATCTGCAGCTGCTACACGGCACAAGCAGCAGACCGCCGGGGAGAGGTACTCTGCATCAGCGCCTTACTAAACACTACAAAGAAATAACGGAGGCAGACATGCTGAGCACTATCCAGAAGCCAGGTTACCAACCTAGCACTCAACCTGCAGAAAATAGTTCTTCTCAGGTTTCAGGTTTCTCTGTTTATATTTAACACCATTTTATTACACCTTATTAAGCAGCTCTTACTTATTCTTTCTTCACTGTGATTTTATTTTATGTTTACATTTTAATTATTTGAGTGATTTCCATGGTTGTGTTGACATTTCTGCTTTTATAACTGAGGGGATTATAATCAGAGGAAGGTTAAGTTTAAAATAAAATGTTTAAATTTAATATATTTTTCTCCTGGTCCTTATTTTAAATAGGTCATAAAAAATATCAATAATTATCGATATCGACCGATATGAAACACTTTTATCGTGATACAGTTTTCAGCCATATCGCCCACCCCTACTATAGGTATAATCTCCCTCTGTCTATTCCCCATCAATTCACAAGCACAAGAGAAAAAGTATGTTGTACTTGCATTTAATACCCCTGGAACTCATTGGAAGTTGATTGAAGATGGCATAGTTGGTAGTGTTGTTATAACCAGTCAACTGAACCAACGATCTTTTCACAAAACTGACAAAACCTTGTCAAAATCCATCGACATTACATAACTGAAAGTGGCTGAATATCAAAATACATGATAGAAGCATTATGTTAAACCACTTACAAGTGTTATGTTGACAACACTATTGAAACAATTACTTTTTATTACAACTGTACATGAATAAAGAGGCCATATGGCCCTGGACTAATAGGGTATTTTATTTGTCCATTCTATTGGCTCCATTCTATTTTGAAGACTTGTGCTGGCTGCATAAGTCTAATTTAAGGCTCTCACATATAAATAGTATGGGTATATTGTACATTTTCTGAATCATCAGAGTGCCTTGAGTATTGAAGTTGTTGAGTTTTGTGTCCCTGGTGTTCTGTCATGCCCCAGGGATAAAAGAAAGCATACAGTTTAGGCGGAAATTGGGAGAAAATGTGTGTTATTTCTGGTTTAAAGAAGTCATGTGACCTCTGTGATTATCAGACAGATTCAGTTCTGGGCTTAAATGAAAGCCTAAAAGGTCCCCTTTCCAACGATACCAAGCACCATATTATAGAATATTGACAATATCCCTACCATGAGCCTAAACCAGATATACACCAGATTTCAAAAACGGAATTTATCTTAGGGGGTTAGTAACTTCATGAGCTGAAAAAAAGTGATTCGCTACCACCCCTGCACTGCTATCGTGATTTTTCTAGAACTAGGGGTGTATACCTTGCCAAAAATCACTATGAGCCTTTGTCCCCCCGATGATACCGATCAACCCCCCTGGCTCATGGACTACATATCAGTTAATGCTTGCTGCATTTTGCACACAAGCATCCTTATCAGTTTGGGGAGAAGGAGTTAACTGCCGTCCTTGAGGAGGGATAGGTGCCTGGCGTTTTACGATGGGAGAAGGAAGGGGGGCATACTTGGTTCCAGCATTTACCAGCTGCTTCATCTGGTCAGTGAACTCCAACATGGGGATGGGGGAAAGAGGGGAGAGCGATGTATCCTTAAAGAGGTCCTCAAAGCTTTCGTGGTTGTCAAAGGGGTTTGAGGAGTGTTGGATGGGTGAGATGGGGGGTTGAGATTTCTCATCTCCGCTCTTTGGTCTCCTATGGTCAAATCTTTGCTCAGGAGGGGGCTGTGGTGGCTCACTGCCGCACTTTGTTGTGTCTTCCTCTTGTTTTGGTTCATCTTGTCTCGTGTCCTTGGCAAAGGGAGCAGATGTGTGGCGCAGAAAGTAAAGTAGGCTAGAGGTGAACAGCTTTACTCCTGGCTTGTTAAGGAAGAGTCCATCTGCTTTAAAAAGATGTCTGCAGCCCCAGAAAATGTTAAAATTGTCAATGAACTGCAGAGAATGGTTGGTACATGCATTTGTAAGCCATCTGTTCAGTGCCAGCAGTCTGCTGAATCTCTCAGCTCCTCTTCTGACTGGCGGTATAGGGCCACTGATAAACACCTTTGCGTTTAGGGAGCTGACTGCGTTCAGCAGATTCATAAAGTCACGATTCAGCACTTCAGACTCTTGCTTTACAACATCATTTGACCCTATATGCAGTATAATGTTCTTCACAGTTGGGTGTGCTGCTATGATATCCTGGATTCTTTGGGTCAAGTCAGACACCATGTTTTTGGGAAAACAGAGTTTGGGGCCCAGTCATTAGCTTTCCCTGTAGCTTTTTACTTTTAGAATTGCTCTCACTCCTTACCCTGCTGTGTGACGATGAGACGTAATCCAGGTCATGTCCAGGGTCCTGCAGCAGAGGAGCAAATCTGTTCTTCACCTGCACACTCATTTGTTGGGGAGGCATTTTGTTGGTGGATTTCCCTTTTGCAGTTGTCCACGGCTGTGTCCTACTAAGTGCAGGGGTTGAAGAGGCACTCTGCCTGGGTGGTAATGCAGGCCAGCCGGTCATATCACAAATCTCAGGACGCTGTGCCCTGCCCGTTTGTCGTCCTCCCATTTCCCAGGAAAATGATTTACTCTTAGGCTTTGCACCAAAAGAGTTCCAGGGAGGACTACGACTTGTAGATTTATTATCCGTTCCACAGCCCTCCTGTTTTTTTGTGGTCTTGCTGGTGCTAGTTAGCCGTGTGTTAGCATGCTTTTGTCCATTGTTTTGGTTCAGTGGTAAAGTGGTGTCATTTCCACATGATCGGTTCACTTCCACGTTTACTTCTAACTGGTACATTTTGGTTTCCAGAACTGCAATGTTCTGAGGGAGTTTCTAGTAGTCCTCTATGGAGAAGGGTGGCATCTTGCTGCTAATTAGCTTTAGCTACAGTCACTTTAGGACAGGCTTGAGCTATTGGTAGGCCACGCTCACGCAGAAAAATGTTCAAATATGACAATAGCCTACTATGTCTACAAAAAATGTATAGTCCAGTGATTTATAAGTATCCAAGAGCCGCTGCTCATAGTTTCTCTCAGAGGAAAAGCAAGATTATCAGCAGAAATATGCAAGCAGAAGCAGGAGCAAGCAATAGAGCGTCTGCACTGTAAGAAGCAGATTCCGATTTCATTTTTTCTAGCCACTTTACAATAGAATAGAACTATAAATTACTCCTGGTGTGGGAACACACATTTAAAGTGCAATGTTATGGAAGAACCATTTCCTTCTTTTCATATCCAATATATCCGGTCAATCGGTGCATCTCTAATTATAACATTGTAGATATGACAGAAAATATGGAAAAGCATAATATGTCCACTTTCATTTGGATTCTGTATTGCTACACATTTATGCAAATGTTCTATTATTTGCCTTAACCCACTTAGTCATTAAATCAACATTATTGATCATCATTTATGTAAAATCTCATTGTGAAATGTTTTTTTTGTGAAATAGAGCTCAACAGTGTGGTTCTGGAAGTAAAAATCCCGTTTTCTCCATAAGGATTTTGATTATTAGCCATATGTCCATATGAGGTAGACTATCCACGAGCTAAGAGGTTTTGAAACAAAGGTAGATGCCAGAAGTCTGTATGAAATCAATCTTGTTTTGAGAAAAACGTTTAAAATGTGGTATATTAGAACACTTTTTACTTAAACAGAAGTAGAAATGTGCACGTTATAATTTGAGGGTACCAGAATCGGCAACTTCTTTTGGGATCAGCAGACACGTGCTTCGATAACTCAATATCAATTGGCTTACAATTTAAAAAAAAGTGTCATTAATGTAACAAGTAGTTTATTGGAAAAACATAAAATGTGGTATTTTTGCTCAGCAGTTGCAGTTGGGCTTATATGGTACATGGGCTTAATAGAATTTTAACCCTATACATGTAGATTTGTAGCTTTATTTTGTCTTGTGTTGAATAATTGACAAAAACTAATTTGCTACCCATTGTGTTGAGTTTTTAATTATTTTGCTCATCAAAAAGATAAGCGGCAGATATTTTATTCATTTGTTTTAATAATAACTAAATGTATTCTATTGGTTAGAATGTATCACATGGTTTGTTTGTGCTACCAGACGGTACCAAAGTACAGTCTATGATGATACCGCCCTCTCCCTAAAACTAGCTATAAGTAATTTAGACTACTGTTTAGACAGTCAGTGTACCAGAGAGCTGCCATAACAAAGACTCAGCACTTTGTTGGTCTGCCTAATCTGTAGCATTGTCCACTCAAAAGCAATCAACTATGTAAACAGAGTCACTGTAGCATCTTAGGATAACATAATTTTAAAAAAGTACGTTATTTTTAGAGTCACAAGAGATATATATTTTGTATCTCCAAATGGGTCAGATATTGGCATGCTAACGTTAACTTTGTTAGTTGGTTCAGTTGGCAACACAACAGTTAGTAATACGTTTTTTTTCAACAGCTCTGTTTCAGAATGAAGAGGAGGATGAAGATGAGAGTGATAATGATGATGAAGATAGTGGCACAGACCATTTTAACTCTCAAAAGTCAGGGACTAGGCTGCAAAGATGTGAGCGCCATGGAGCTGTGAATTCAAGTCTTCCTGACACCTTCCAGACCAGCCACCTGCTGTTCTATGAGAGATTCAAGGCGTACCAGGACTACATGCTCGGTGACTATGGACAATCTTTAATATTCAGACTCAAGTATAATATAAATCATCATAACATGAGTCATTACATTCCTGATCTCATGTACTATTGTGTACATTTGTATGTATTTGTGTGTAGGAGACTGTAAGCCATCTGAGGTAAAGGCCTTCACAGCAGACTACCTGGAGAAGGTGGTGGAACCGTGTGATTGGTTGGCCCTGTGGTCTACTAACGTCTTTGATGTCCTGGTGGAGGTTAGACCAATTTCTGACATGTTTTGTATGCTTGTGAATTTTGAACTGCAAGTGATGCACTAATGTGAGTCTCTGAACAAAGCACCTGTCTGTGGTTACTTTACATGTCTTTATTAACAGTTGAGTTGTTCTTGTGTAGCATAAAAGGACTACAACTGCATTTCGTTGTATGACTATAAAAGGACCTTTATACAGTTTAAACTACAAATAATAAATTCTAGTAGATTATATGTATATTAACATTTTACACAATGAAAAGTGTGTACACAGTGTCAGTTCTAAACGCACAGGTAAAAAAACACATACAAACGGAAACCGAAAAAAACTCTGACATTTCACACGTGCATTACAAAAACAAATTAGGGATGCGCTGATATGTTGGTTGGACATCGGAATCGGCAGATGTCCACCCTATTTACTGTCATTAGCCCATCTGCAAATAAGGTGACATGCAGAAGCCAATGTTAATCTATTCTACGCTGCCTTAATGTTGGGTTAATTAGTCTGACTCCTACAACAGTAGCCTACCCAGCTTAAAAAAATTTTCCTGTGCGTTTTCAAGTGTACAACAATTACCCGAAAGCTAATAAAAAACGGAGAGATGACCTGAAGGCCGAGAGCACAGACTGTCACGACTCAGCCCATGTTAACCACAGCATTCGAGAAGGTGAAGTCCCCATGGACATGAACATGTCATATGAAATAAACAAAGTAAATACAGAAACAAATAACATACATATAAGAAAAATGTAGCTGTATGGATAAGTGCAGGATGTGCAAAAATGCTGATCAGTGCAGTTCTTTAAGGTGGAGGGCGAAACAGTCTGGTCCGGCTGCTTTGCAAGGGTTTTGTTGTTTAAACAGCCGTTGAACCGGTCTTTCCTGAATGGAGAGTGTTGTTGTTGTGGAGGGGGGAGTGATGAACGATCCCTGTTGATTATTTTAGTAATTGATTATTCTACCGATTAGGGCTGTGCAATTAATTGAATTTCGATTTCAGTTTCAATTTTGGCTCCCAATGATCACCAGAATAGTATAATCGAGAAAAAACTATTTTCCCATGTTCTGTTTTGCAAGAACACTCTTATTTTGTCTTGTGTTCTGAATGACACGTGCACGCGCACATCCGCACTCGCACATAGAATAGATAAAACAATTTTGCGTTTTTAAACAACCCAAACTTGGGGGAAAAAGCAACATTTGTATTGCCTACATTGCTTACAATATCATCTCTCAAAAAACTAAACATAGTAAGTGCATTCAAGTGCCATATTACATTGTTTTTAAAGAATGTTTTTTTTTTTCCAAATGATCTCAACCTCAAACTAAGGCATACATTAATCATACACAAACATTACATTAAGTTGTGCAACTTAACTTTCAGAACTACAAGTTTCAACCTGACTGATCTGTATAAACAGTAGGCCTATATGTAAATATTAGTTATACTCAACCTATTTTCATTTATATATTTGATTATGTCACACAGCTCTGTTACACTTATGCTATTAGGTCTTTGATCAGCTGTTTCTCTGTAGAGAGAGAGAGATGCGCAACAATCAGCTGTTTTTCCGAAGGGATAGTCAACGCGTCAGCTCTTTAGATCAGATCGCGGTCACCACTACGTATTTTCTTGTCTTTGATTTTGGTAGTTGTTGTGTTTGGTGTAGTTACATCGTCCATACGACTCTGTGATGTACTTTTGTCGGTCCGCTTCGTGGAATGGATGATTAAGTTAGACTCCATGTTTTCTGTTGAGATGCTAAAGCACTGACGTTGTGCTATTATTGTGGTAAGTTAGTTTGATTTTCCAGTAGACATACTGTACAGAGTTTTAGTTTTAATTACGTTTGAACTGATTCCAAACTTTGGACACTTTCTGTCGTTCTCCACCCTGTCTCTTCTCTTAGCCCCTCGCTATTTAAGCTCTGGCATGTGTCGCCCATTGGTGTCGCCAGCAGCAGACTGAACCGCGTCTGTGCGACAGTAATAATGCTCCGTGCGGAAACGCCGTCCTTCAGCAATACAACGTTGGTAACATTGATTTAACGAAGCTTCGAGGCAAGTCATTTTGCATTAAGGATTTTTTGTAATCAAATTATTAGTTATTCGAGGACTCGTTTCAGCCCTAATATTTTGGCACAATGTTTAGTAATGACAGTAGTAGTGGTTATAGTGAGTGAACATGTGATGTGAGATGCACATTGTGTTATGTCTGTGGAACTGTTCATTAGCTGTGTAAAGTTATGTGTGATATCTGTAAAGCTGAACCGACTCACAGTAGTAAAACAGATTTTATTCTGATCCAAAGACTCTTTCTGTGAGATAAAGGACACTAACAGATTATACCCTGGACTTAGAGGTGGGCGATATATCGTTTAGACGATAATATCCAAATTTTTGTCTGGACGATATGCAAAATTGGGATATCGAATATTTCATAATTTGTACAATCCGACCCCCCAAACATGAAAAGAGCTTAAGGAAGTTAAAGAGAAAACAAATAGTGCACACTATAACCTTCTAAACAATTATATGTAGCGATTTTAATACTGTAGGGGTTTGTTTGACTGTATTTTTTTGTACAAAATCACGATAGTCCCGCACGAGAGTAAGCTGCTACTAGTTCTTACCTGTGTGTGTGTGTTATGACGTTCACTCATGTCAACAAAGATGGCGGTGCGCGACTGTGCAGCAGCTCTCCTGTTGGTGTATATTTATACCATAGACAGTAGATTTATAAAAGTACGTACAGCCACACTGAACTAATCAATACAGGACCACGATACAACACAGCCGTTACGAGAGCCTTCCAGGCGGCTCATAACATCCCGGAGGATAAAGCCTGACGGAGCCCTCCAGGTTGTTGTCGGCGCTAGCACGCCAAGCTAGCTAGCTACCGGCAGAATGAGAACATAACTCCGGCATGACCAGAGGCGGAGGACTGCATTTTTGTGCACAATTAATGGAGTACCAACTGCAGGATCGTTGCCCAGTACGGCTCATCTGACCTGGAGCCGTGTCGGTAATATACTGACCATTTTATTTACTACGAAAACCGTACACTGCCGTCTACATAGCCCCCGATGCTAACATTAGCAAACGTTTGGTTCACTGCTAACCATAATGAACAAACTGCAGTATCACCTGGATACGGGATACAGGGGACTTTTACAAGGCGTCATTAAAGTCTGTTCCCCTCCAGCTTTCTCTCAGCATGTAGATTGTGTTACACACTAGACCATGTATACTCTAACATCAAAAAAGCACACAGAACTGCACCTCTCCGTCACCTGGGCCAGTCAGATCACATCCAACTCCTGATCCCAGCATAAATCCCGGTCAGAAGGACTATACAGCCAAGTAGGACTATCAGAACCTAGTCTGACCCGGTCCTGTCCCAGCTCCAGGACTGCTTCCAATGAAGACATGGTTGTGTGCAATATGTTACAGAACAGAGCCCTTTGTTTATTGTTATGATTTCATCTTGCTTGTACATTTTCCCAAGAGAACCACCAAAATAGCCTCCGAACAGGGCTTCTTTTAACTTCCAGAAGGATTTCAAAAATATCGTCTGAATATCGATATCGAGATATTGAAAAAAAATATCGAGATATTCATTTTCTGTCAATATCTCCCACCCCTACCTGGACTAGAGCTATGCGATTTGTTTCCTTAAAAAAATCTGTGATTTTTTTAATAAAAAAAAACTCTATTCGATTCGATTCCCCCCCCCCTCCATTTAAAACAAAATAACTGCGAACTGTAAATATATTTAAAAAATATATATTTATTGTATTTAATTAAAGTGCATCAACATAAACAAAATTGCAAAGGCAAACCCTTTCTCTAAGTGAAAAGTCACTGTGCAGTGTGCAACAAAGATTGTTAAACATCCAAATTATTTATACTGTATTTGGATTAAAAAAAATCAATTTTTTGAAAATATGAATCGATTTGACCTACCAACTCGATTTTTAAATCAAATCGATTTTTTTCCCAGCCCTACCCTGGACACTATCCATTATATCCAAATGTTAATGAGTAATCGTGTTAAATAATCGTTATTTCAATATTGACCAAAATAATCGTGATTATTGTTTTTTTCCATAATCGAGCAGCCCTACTACCGATTGTTCCATCAATTAATCGAGTAATCAGATAAGAAATACTTTTGTTTTATGAAGAGCAATAATATACAATAGTTTGGTTTAATTTTTGGAAAACGCTAAATTTGTATTGCTTATAATATCATCTCTCAAAAAACTATACCTATTAAGTGCATTTATGCCATATTACATTGTTTTTAAAGAAAACATTTTCTGAAATGCAATAACCTCAAACTAAGGCATACATTAAACATACATAAACATTACCGTAAGTTGTGCAACTTACAACTTTCAGAACTACAAGTTTCAACCTGAGACTGATCTGTATATAGGCCTATAAGTTTCATTTATATATTTGATTACAATGCTACGCAGCTCTGTGACACTTATGCTAGTAGATCGTTGATCAGCTGTTTCTCTGTGAAGAGAGAGAGTGAGAGGAAATGGTGCGCAACAGTCACCTTTTTTCCCGAAGGGATAGTCAACAAGTCGGCTCTTTAGATCAAATTGTGGTCACCACTATGTATTTTCTTGTCTTTGTTTTTGGTAGTTATTGGTGGAGTTGAAGTGGGTAACATGCTTATTTCACAGATTTTTTTTTCAATGGTGATTTACTGTTACTGGGCTTTTTCAACGTACATTTTTTAAATAGACTTTAGAGCGCCCCTTACACTTTGGCTACATTGAACGTGGACCGTTTGCGCAGGGTATGTATGTATTTTATTTAACTGGCTACACCTGCTGCGCACACAGGAGGATTGTGTGAGTTACAGGTGAGACAAACAGCTTTTGTTGTTTCCTAAGTTTTTTGGAGCCGGCACAGAACCAACACACAAACTCTGAAAAAGAAACTGTCAATACGCTCATTGACAGTCATTAAATCGTTTCTTGTATATTTGTAGTTTAATTAAAAAGAAATATAGACACTTTATGATCCATTTCGATTAACTCGAATGTGTAGTTAACGTCAACTTGTTTAAATGAAAATCAGTTTAGTCCCGTTCAAACTCTTTTTAGTCTAGTCAAGTTTCAGTTGACTAAAAGTCTGAGTATTTTGGTCTTATTTTAGTCAGAATTATCCATTACTATGAAAATTGTACTTTAGTCTCTTTTTAGTAATGCAATTCTATTTAACCCAGTCAACATATTATACATACCTAGTAGTATAGACAAAACAAAACCTTTCTTTTAGCCAAAACCCATTTCAAACAAGGTTATCTTATTATATTATTGTTACCTTTATAGACTCGAGAATACATCTATTCCAAACATGGAAGACACTCTGATTTGAATTTACAACATATTTATTTTACCAACCAACCATGTTACAAGTACACACACATACATTTAAATAAAATAGCATCACATGACAATGCCAGAAAAAAATTAATACATTCAAGTTGTACCCAGGGCTCGACATTAAGGCTTGTCCGCTTGTCCGGGTCAAGTGGATTTTTTGTAGGGCAAGTGGAAGAGACATTTACTTGTCCCACTGGACAAGTTAAAACTCAAACAAACTCAAATGCCATGTTAGTTCACGTCATGTGGCACTCATTACGTCTATGTTACCGATTTGAAACGATAATTTCTTTCCCCCGCAATCCCGGTCAGCGGACCGCTAACGTTAGACCCAGCCCACTGTTCAGCTCGTTCTCTGTAAGCAATGCAGCATGAAAGCACGGTGAACCTGCCGGTGTTAGTTAGCTAACGTTAGCTTGCTAACTCCGCCTTAAAGTTACCTCATCGCCACATCGTTGACAGAAAAGGAGAGACCCGGTGCTAATACGGCACCGGTGCCTTAACTACCGTTATCTACCGGATTGAATTGCAACGCGGTGCCACTGAAATGCCTGCGCTTCTCTCGGATGCTCCGAAAACGGACGTTAGAGTAGGGTGACCAGATTTCCGGGAGCTGAAACCGGGACACTTTAACCCTTATGTGCTGTTGGGGATGTTTTCAGCCACTAAGGGGTAATTTTGAGTCTAAATTTGGCCATAACTTTTTCCGTGTTACAGCAAATGGAATGATTTTCACTGACAAATCTTATTTTGACACATATTTTAGGAAAATGCTTTGAAAATTTTCCAAAACCCAACAGTACACTGTGGGCAAATTCACTACCCTTTCGTTATGTTCGTGGCTGAAAACAGCCACTACTTTAAACTGCTGTAAAAATGTATCAGATAAATATTTTTTCCAAATTTTTTTTGCATACATCTATTAATCAACCTCAGTCCTGATCAAAACTACTAAATAGCAGCAAGCAACATGAGAAAGGGCTTGACTTGCAGTGAAGTTTTAGATGTGATTATGCAGCCTGATTCCTCCATCGAGCTGGAGGGTGTAACGTCAGGGATCTGATCGGGGCAAGCTTATCCTCTCTATGGCGAGCTGGTCTCTGCAGCTTGTCATCAAAACGCCAAGCTCTGCTGATTTCATGGAATCTTGAGAGGGACATGGTGGCTCTAAAAATCGCATGACCACTGCGATCATCCCACAGGCAACTTGTGGACTCCCCTCTGGACCTGTAGACGCCAGCCAAAATCAGTAGCCCCATGTAGGCACGGAGATCTGTGGAGTCCATCCCGGTCCAGTTTCTCATTGTGCGGCGCCCATGGAGAACGCCCAACGGCGAAGTGTGGTTTTCTACCAACGCGGAGACAACTCCCTTTCTTCAGCCAGCCAGAGGCGTGACTCCAGGGCCAACGCGCTATGCCATTGCAAGGGTCCAGAACGTTGATTCTGTGTTCAATCTGTTTTTTACAGAGGAGATGATTGACCTCATTGTCAGCCTGTGGGATGATCGCAGTGGTCATGCGATTTTTAGAGCCACCTTGTCCCTCTCAAGATTCCATGAAATCAGCAGAGCTCGGCGTTTTGATGACAAGCTGCAGAGACCAGCTCGCCATAGAGAGGATAAGCTTGCCCCGATCAGATCCCTGACGATACATCCTCCAGCTCGCTGGAGGAATCAGGCTGCATAATCACATCTAAAACTTCACTGCAAGTCAAGCCCTTTCTCATGTTGCTTGCTGCTCTTTTCACCATCAAATGACCAGCAGGCTTGCATGCAAGTGTTGAAATCCACTCTCTTTGTTTTTGTTTAGTCTGCATTTCTCACCATCAAAAGGCAGCAGATGCATAAATACACTTACTTTGTTTTAGTTTACTCAATGTAGTACTGAGAGCTGAAGTGCATGTTTTGATTTTCTCAGGTTGCATCAAGGTGAGTTCCCACACTCTCTCTCTCTCTCTCACACACACAGACACACACTCACACACACTATAATATGCTATTATACTCCATATAACTCCATGTACAATCCAGAATCGAAGCTTTTTTTTTGCATAGGCCTATCTAAATGGTTAATGGTGCCAACTGGTTATCAACAGTAAAAATTACACATTTTACCTCTTCCCAACAGGGAAAACCACCAACAATCAAAAATGCATGATTATATGGTGTCATGGCTTTGCAATCAAAAAATGTGGTTATAATGGTAGTCAATGGGGCAAAAACAGCCATGAACAGTAAATGAGGGAGAAAAAGTTAAAATCTAATCCTGCACAAAAACTAACAATGCATCAAAACCAATGTTGTTTGTCATCTTTGACATGTCCAAATCACATTTTATATTGAAAATCAGTCATTTTGTGTGTGTTTTTTTCCCAAATCTGTGACATCATTTAGGAAATTGGCAATTAAAGAGTTAAAATCCAGATTTTTTTTTTGAAAATTTAGTAGTTTTGATTAGGACTGAAGTTGATTAATAGATATTTGCAAAAAAAATTGAAAAAAATATTTATCTGACACATTTTTACAGCAGTTTAAAGTAGTGGCTGTTTTCAGCCACGAACATAACGAAAGGGTAGTGAATTTGAACAGTCCACAAGGGTTAACGTGAACGTGTGCCAGCCGCGGGTCAGACATAGACAGTAACTTCATTATTTTAATCATAGGCTCCTCATCTAATAATAAATGTTTGTTTTTCAACAGCCTTTTTCAGTTCAGAATGAGATTTATGTTGAGACTTTTCTAAAAAAGATTTTTGAAGTGTTATTTATTCCAATAACACCAAAAGTATTAAAATGATTGAAAATTTTGGGAATTAAACACTTCATTTCCTGCATTCTGGTGAATTTTTATGCACCTATTTCTACCTTTTTCTGAATCAATGTATGCTGCAAATATCGTTATGTAAAGAGAATAATAGATTACAATCCAAATATAAAAACATAATGGAATATATTGAAGTAAGGCTAACAGGCATTATGTATTGCTTTCAAATATGTATTCTCCTTTGGATGGACTTTTCTAATTATAGCTGAGTCAGCACACATGTAGCCTAGGCATCATTTACTCCTCCCTCCTGTTTTGCTCTTTTGTTGTTAATGTATTAATAAACCCCTGGACTGTAATATTTCAGATGTGTTTGAGCAATGTCTAAAACTTTGTGCACATTCAAAATACAGTATATCTGTGTTCTCTGTGATTTGGAGGAGTCGAGATTTTGAGAAAAATAAAGTTATAATAGGCTATTACAAGAATAAAATCACTGTATTTCAGAAATCTACCTGCACCATAGTCTGCTGTGCATTACGTGATTGCTGTAGCTCTCAGACCTTCTGACAGACAGAGAGCCCTGTTTGGGTGTCTGAATGAGACAAAGAGTTTAGCTAGAGAAGTGGCCGCACGCTGCTCTACATTGGAGGTGGAAAACCGAATCTACTGCAGAAATACACGGAGCACAAACGCAACACATCTACCGCAGCATGTCAACAGCAGAGCGCATCCCTTATAACCTGAGGCTGCGCTGCATTTTACAGAGAGAGTGGACACTAAGAGACGCACAGGTCTTCTTCAGAGCTCCGTGTGGTTGAGTCTGAACAATAGACTGTAAACATCACGTCACAGGAACTTTAAACTAAATCATTAACTTTGTGTTGATGGTATCAATGTATTCCTCCGAAAACTTCACCCGGCTTTCACAGCTTTTCCTCCACGTAGAGACGGTTGCTAGGTGATAGCAACAAACACAACATGGTCGGACCCTGCATGTAGCTGCCCGTTGTATTCGCCTCGGAAAAATAAACTGGAAAAAGTTACATTTGGGACTACACTCAAAACATTCGGGGCTCAAGCCCCAGCAAAATCGTCTGACGCCGCTCCTCCTAAAACCGGGACATTTTAGCGTCCCGACAGGCTTTTGTCGGGACTCGGGACATTAACTTCAAAATCGGGACTGTCCCGGTCAAACCGGGACGTATGGTCACCCTACGTTAGAGGCAACCTAAACATCGCCGCATGTTACGCTAGTTAACACTATACTCAACAGCAAGTAACGTTAGCCTATCGTTAGCCAGCAGCTGGAGTAAACTGCTGACAGCTAAACGGTGTAAAAGTGTGTCTGTATTTCACTGGAGAGGAACATATGGCAGTGTGCCGCTGCTGTTGTCGGAAAAACACATTGGAAAAACACAGATGTTGCGTTCACTTGAAATTCGCCCCGCCAGCGTCGTGCTGCTTCAAAGTTGTTGTAAAATACCCTTTTCCTATCCAGTGGTTGTTTTTGTCGTTTAACAGGACCTTACTGGTGAAATAAGTTATTGTTATAAGTTATTGTTGTTACATTTTTAATAAATCATTTAATTTTGCCTTAGCAATAAACAAGCCGTTCTATAATGTCGTTTTTTTGCTCCTTTTTGAAAAAAAATAATAAAAATATGCAGATTAAATATCAGGTAATAATCAACTGTAAAGTAGCTACACCTTTTTAAAAGGATCCTTTCGGTAAATCAGCCTCTGCCGGGTAGAAATTTGTGAACCAACAGACTGGATGAGTACACAGAGGCTGTGACGTAATATAAATCAGCTTCTGTGAGGACTGCTCTGTTCCATCAAGCACCAGGGTGAGTTACAACAATGACAAACCCTGGTTCACAGCCAAACTCAGAAGGTTAAGGCTGGCTAAGGAAGACTCGTTCAGGAGTGGGGACAAAGACAGATTTAAAGAGTCAAAGTACAAGTTTAGCAAGGCGGTGAAGGAGGCTAAACGACGGTACTCTGAGAAACTCCAAAACCAGTTCTCAGCTAATGACTCTGCGACTGTCTGGAAAGGACTTAGGCAGATCACCAACTACAAGCCTAAAACCCCCCACTCCTTCGATGACAGACACCTAGCCAACGACCTGAACGAGTTCTACGGTCGATTTGAAAGACAAAAGGTCAGTCCTGACACCTTCCCCCACGACACCGCCCTACAGCTACAGCCACTGTGCATCACCTCCACCTCCCCCACCTCAGCAGGGCCCTGGGCCCCCCCACCAATGCCCTCCTTAAAGGTCTCCACCTCCACCCCCCTACCCACCTCAGTGACGACTCTCTCCATCCACGAGAGGGATGTCAACAGACTCTTTAGGAGACAGAATCCCAGGAAAGCTGCTGGACCAGATGCTGTCTCCCCATCAAGCTTGAAGCACTGCGCTGATCAGCTGTCTCCAGTGTTCACAAACATTTTTAACACCTCACTGGAGACATGTCACATGCAAGCCTGCTTCAAGACCTCAACCATCATCCCTGTCCCCAAGAAGCCAAGGACCACAGGACTTAATGACTTCAGACCCGTCGCCCTGACCTCTGTGGTTATGAAGTCCTTTGAGCGCCTTGTGCTTTCACACCTCAAAGCCATCACCGACACCCTCCTGGACCCCCTGCAGTTTGCCTACAGAGCCAACAGGTCTGTAGACGATGCAGTCAACCTGGCCCTACACTACATCCTCCGGCACCTGGACTCTGCAGGAACCTACGCTGGGATCCTGTTCTTGGACTTCAGCTCTGCCTTCAACACCATCATCCCAGCTCTGCTCCAGGAGAAGCTCTCCCAGCTTGGTGTGCCTGACTCCACCTGCAGGTGGATCACTGACTTCCTGTCTGACAGGAAGCAGCATGTCAAGCTGGGGAAACACGTCTCCAACTCACAGACCATCAGCACCGGATCCCCTCAGGGCTGTGTTCTTTCGCCTCTGCTCTTCTCCCTGTACACCAACAACTGCACCTCCAGTCATCAGTCCGTCAAGCTTCTGAAGTTCGCGGACGACACCTCCCTCATCGGACTCATCTCTGATGGAGACGAGTCCGCTTACAGATCGGAGGCTGACCACCTGGTGAAGTGGTGCAACCAAAACAATCTAGATCTCAACGCTCTAAAGACAGTGGAGATGGTTGTGGACTTCAGGAAGAACCCAGCCCCACCTGCCCCCATCACCATCTGTGGCTCCACAATTGACACTGTGGAGTCTTTCCGCTTCCTGGGAACTACAATCTCCCAGGACCTCAAGTGGGAGCTGAACATCAGCTCGCTCGTCAAGAAAGCGCAACAGAGGATGTACTTCCTGCGGCAGCTGAAGAAATTCAACCTGCCAAAGACAATGATGTTGAGCTTCTACAAAGCCATCATTGAGTCCATCCTCACATCCTCCATCACCATCTGGTACGCTGCTGCCACTGCCAAGGACAAGGGCAGACTGCAGCGTGTCATTCGGTCAGCTGAGAAGGTGATTGGCTGCAATCTGCCGCCGCTCCAGGACCTTTACGCCACCAGGACTCTGAAGCGTGCTGGAAAGATTGTGGCTGACCCCTCCCACCCCGGACACAAACTCTTTGAGCCACTCCCCTCTGGCAGGAGGCTGAGGTCCATCAGGACCAAAACCTCACGCCACATGAACAGCTTTTTCCCCTCCGCCATTAGCCTTATTAACAAGGCCGGAAACCACCCTGACTCTCCACCTGGCTCTTCATGCCACTGTTCTTTCTGCTGTAATGCTCTTTGCTCTTTATTTATTTTATTTTATTTCTATCTTTATTTTTAATTTAATACATACTGTGTACATATACTTATACTTATATTGTTTATACCTATACTTATATAGTTTAATATTACATTTAGAGAATGTGTGATGTGCACCAACAACACAAAAACAAATTCCTTGTATGTGTTAAAAAACGTACATGGCAATAAAAACCCATTCTGATTCTGATTCTAAAAAAAGTTAACACCAACATTTAGTGGCAAAATCCATTGTTAGGTCTACAAAATTATTTTAGATATAGTCAAAGTTCAAGTCACCACTACCTCTGGTCAAAATATTGATTTAGTATCTCAGAATATAAACTAAGAATCTCAAAGTAATGAGAAAATGTCAAATATTGACTTAGTATCTCAATATATTGTTCAGTATCTCAATATATTGATTTATCTCAAAATATTGACCTAGTATCTAAATACATTGACTTATCTCAAAATATTGACTTAGTATCTCAATATTGACTTAATATCTCACTATACTGGTTCAGTATCTCAATATATTGATTTATCTCAAAATATTGACCTAGTATCTAAATATATTGCCTTATTTCAAAATATTGACTTAGTATCTCAAAATATTGACTTAGTAGGCCTATCTCAATATATTGACTTAGTAACTCAGAATATTGACAAAGAATCTCAAACCAATAAGAACATTTAAAATATTGACTTACAATCTCAATATATTGACTCAATATCTCCAAGTATCAACTTAGTATCTCAATATATTGACTACGTAACTTAGAATATTGACTAGGAATCTGAAAGTAATGACAAACTTTAAAATACTGACTTAGAATCTCAATATATTAACTTCTGCACACCGGCGTGCAACATATTACTTTGTATTATGGAGTCCTTTTTTCTTGTTGAATGGGAAATCTATTGTTGGGGCACGTTTGTTTCTACTGTTTCAACTGAATTGTATTAATGTTGATAGTGTTTGGATGCTTTCAACGGTTTGTTCAAATTCTGCATTAGCAAAACACAATTTTTTTATAAAATGATGAATCTTTACCCGGACAAGTGACTTTTATGCATGGACAAGTGAAACGTAAATGTACTTGTCCGAAGGACAAGTGCCTCAAAAAGTTAAGGTCAAGCCCTGTGTACCTCCTTGTGGCAAAGAAACCCTGAGCACTAGTTGGCTTGTCCATCTTCTTGGGTGGGACTTGCTTCACTGGTGCCATTTCTGGAATCTAGCACAGGAATAGATACAATGTCAGGACAGATGCAGCCTCTGGAAAATCTAACTGTTGTAAATATTAAGTAGCATAAATCATTGCTATGATTTTTACTATAGTAAATCAACCTCTGAGTGAGTGACTTGACTGTCCGTTTAAATGTATGTATTGGTCTAGAATAAAGTATTCAAGTATTCATTTAATACTGCTCGATGGCAGAGCAGCCCGCCGCGCGGACAGACAGCAGGCAGAGCACCGGCAGAAGGCTGATGGTCACCGGGAGTGTCTGGTACAACCTGACTATGCAAACACAATTTACAGCAGAGTATGCAGATCCAGTCAATTCAGCGCCAGCTGTATGTGTATATAGCGACTGTGGATGAGAGGGAGGCTGGCTGCTGGAAATCAGACGTTTTTGGCGCTCGTGATTTTCCTTTTGGCAAAAATTTCTTTGGGGGACGCCAAAACTTTTTCTATGCAGGAAAAACCCTGGAAAGTCCTCCTGAACAGTATAGTTGAATAGCCCTATTCAAGCAATGCAAATGTTGCTTTTTTAAAAAAAAAAAGGAAACCTCTCTTATGTATATTTACTATTGCTATTAAATGTAAAGCAAAAGTATTTTTTTATCAGATTAATTGATGGAATAATCGTTCGAATACTAGTATACTATTACTAGTTTTAGAAACTTGCTGAGGATTTGGATTGAAGGTGGTTATCATTTACAAACAGATCATTGATGTGACACACACAAGTTATAGTTGAGTAGCTGCTAAAATAAATCTGTAACCCCAGAGAAAGTTGGCTGTTTATAATTTTCTGTGTTAGTTGCTGAAGAGCTGCTCATGATTTCAGGTGTGTGATGTGGACTTGAAGGAT
Organism: Perca schrenkii; assembly: GCA_025617405.1. Classification (NCBI taxonomy): domain Eukaryota; kingdom Metazoa; phylum Chordata; class Actinopteri; order Perciformes; family Percidae; genus Perca; species Perca schrenkii. The sequence continues at coordinate 10,539,955 of CM046787.1, forward strand.
CTGAAGGCATGTGTGAGGCTGGTGCTGCCTTTGCAGTGTGACCCCAGAGGCTGTGAACTCACTGAGGAGGCCATGAAGTCTCTGCTGGAGGCCACTGAGCACAAAGTCCCTCTGAAGGAGCTCCAAGTGGTCTATGAGCAGTCTGGGGACTTTGATCAGACCGCCCTCGCTCTTGAGCACCTCAGGTGGGGCTCCTGGGTTGATCCTGTGCCTGGAGTTTAATTGTTAATGTTTGTCCACATTTTTAAACAAAGTTTAAGATTTACTGCCCAGTAGTGCCATCCTTTTCTCTTCCTCTCTCTCCTCTTCTATCCCTTCTATCTTCAGGTTTTTCTATAAACACATCTGGAGGCAGTGGGATGAGGAAGATGAAGATGATGACTTTGACTACTTTGTTCGTTGTGTGGAGCCTCGTCTCAGGCTGTGAGTACACTTTGTGTCTGAGTGATAATGTAGTATTTATTAAGTGTTGTTTTATTGCCATTCCCTATTTGAGAATGTGTCTTCTCTCAGCTACTACGACATCTTAGAAGACAGAGTCCCAGCAGGCCTGGTGGCAGAGTACCAGTCCTTACTGGAAAACTGCTTTCAGTGCTTCCAGCAGTTCTCTGTGTTGCGCAGTGGCCTCAGCACTGACTCAGATTCAGAGCTGGACAATGTATCCATGGTGGAGGGCCTGAAGCTCTACGACCAGCTGGAGACGTTCAAACGCAAGCTGCACATTATTGAGAACCCCCTGTTGAGGTAAGAGATGTGTTGAGATTGTTTATCAAATGCCCTACATCATTACTACTACTTCCTCTTCCCTCAATATCTTAGTCATCCTCACCTCCATCACCTCCTCTCAAGGTATGTGCTGGGCTACAGAGGCAATGCCAGGCAACAGTGTGTGCAGAGCCGTGGACTCAGAGCATCAGGTATAAAGGTGGTCCATGTGGTCACAGCCTCCTGCAGCACTATCCAGCTCCAGTCCCTCCTTAGTGACAGACTGCTGCCACTGTGTTCCTCTGAGGACACCGAGATTCAGGTCAGTATCACACACACACTTATAGAGAGATAGTGATGGATGCAGAGATGGTCTTGCTTGTTCATGTATTTAGGACTGTAGCTGATGGTCATCTTCTCCTTTTCCTCTGTTGGTACAAAAAATGGCTTAATAGTGCCCCCTACAAAATATCTGAAACGTAGCCCCTGCTGTGAGTGTCAACTAGAAATTTGGTGGGTATATGTATCATGAACAGATATACAAAAAGCCTCTTGGAGCCATACCCTAAACCCAACAGGAAGTCTGTGAGTTTTAATTGAACATGCTTTTTTTTTTTTTTTTGACGTTTTGGACCACAAGTCAGGATCACTTTATTGGCTGTGTCTCAATTATTTTTGTGAGTAACCTACTCAAGTACTATATAATTCAAAGTGAGTACACGAATGTTGAAATTACATAAAATGCCCGTCCCTAGTAGCCGTGATAAATTAGCCTGAAGCTAATGCTTACCTGTTCAGGAGGAAATTGGCCAACTCTACGTCCTTTTGGGCTCTAAGCTGTCTCCATCTTTCAAATACATCAACAATATTTACCCGGGGTTTGTTACATCTCTGGTCACACAACTGTTAGAAACATGGCAAGGTTTTTTTTAGGTCTGGTAGAATCCATTGATCCTGTTCGTTTCTTTGCTGCTTCCATGGCTGTACCACAGCTGTAGCGCGCTGGGTTTATGTTTTTACAGGTATATCTGGCAACCCGGCCTGGCTTTCAAACTGGGCAGTTGATACCAACACACAGGCCAAAACACAAATAGACATTCCGTCACGGAACATAATTTTCAAAACGAGAAAATACTGGCATTAGCATTGTTGTCAGAAAAGATAGTATTTCAATTTAGCATGTTTCCTTAACATCTGATGACGCATTGGGGTCATTTTGGGATTTAATATTGTAAATATATTACATATTTTACCTTTTAAGACCTTGATGATGCATTGTTGTAAAGGTTGTGAGTCTGTGTTAAAGGGCACGGTGAACTCTGATGTTACGCCTTGAAAAGGGTAGTTGCTGTTAATCGAATTAGCATAGTCCAATCTTCCCCAAAAAAAATTTCATGCAAGATGACCGTCCTGGTCCCTAGACATCTACAGACTTGGGTGTGGCAAATTAGCTCAATAGGGCCCCCTACAAAATTTCAAAGAAGTAGCCCCTGCAGTGCGTTTCACCTAGATGTATGAAATTGGTTCCATATACATTATGCCTCTTGGAGCCACACCCTAAACCAAACAGGAAGTCATCCATTTTGAATTTATTTATATATTATTTATATATATTTATTTATATTTCTTTGAAGGTTTTGGACCATTTGCAGGCGATGCACGTTAACGTAACCCTTCTACAGATTTAACCCGATTGACTTGCAATTTGGTCAGTACAATTTTTAAAGACCTTGCCAAAGCTAAATTGCGAAGCTTTTGAGCTTTCGTCCACTGGTGTGGTTTTTAGGGCGGCAAATGATCATGTTCAGACGCAAAATTTGGAAGTGGTTGCAATACATCCTATACATCGCCCCGCACTGTTTGATTATCGGGCAAATGCAGGACCATGTGGACAGGCATCCCGCCAGGGAACCTGACTTGCCGGATGGCAAGTCAGGGGCAGCTGGCAGCTTTAATGATTGCAGCTTTAATGATTTTTAAATGTATTTATATTCCCTCATTTATTTATTTCAGGGTGTATTTAATTTGAATAAAATGGGATTCTGTGTGTGTTTTCATGTGTTTTTGTGTGTGTGTGTTTAGTTCCATAAAGACCCAGTGTCAGCGGTGGAAACATGCCATCAGGGTGACATGGTCATTGTTCTCCCAGGGATCTATAGTGTCAGCAGCTCCATATTCCTACCAGACTCCATCACTGTAGAAGGTACAAAGCTGATTCCACTGTGTTTATCAGATGGATGATTCGTTTTTTGAGACGGGATTTGTATAATCAGTCAGTACCTCAAATAGCTTGATTTGTGTTCTTTACCCTTTATCTTGTATACACATGACTGTGGTAGTAAATATAACAATCACAATCTTGTAACATGATCTGATGTCAGTGCTATGTCTCTTTTCAATCATATGTAGCCATGATGCAGGAGCATGTGGGCTACTGTCTGCCATTTTAGATTGTAATGTGTCCAAAACTAAAGAAATCATTCAGACATGCAGATACGGTGTGAATGAAATCATTCAGATCTGCAGATACTATGTGAATAAAATCCTTCAGTAATATAACAGGGCTCGACATTAAGGCTTGTCCGCTTGTCCGGGACAAGTGGATGTTTTTGTAGGACAAGTGGAAGAGAAATTGACTTGCCCCACTGGACAAAAACTCAAACAAAACAAAATGCCATGTTACTTCACGTTATGTGCCACTCATTTCGTCAATGTTACAGAATTGAAACAAATACATATTTTACCCCACAATCCCGGGCAGCGGGTCGGCGGGCCGCTAACGTTAGACCCAGCCCGCTGTTCAGCGCATTCTCCGAAAGCGAAGCAGCATGAAAGCACGGCGAGCTAGCCGGTGTTAGCTTGCTAACTCCACCTTAACGTTACCTCCTCGCCACATCGTTCACAGAAAACAAGCTGAAAACAGAAGTCACTCGTGGCGATAGCAATGTGCTTTGTGTGGATGAAGCATTATATACGTTATTATGTGCCACTCATTCCGTTTATGTTACAGATTTTACTTTACCGATTTGAAACAAATACATTAACTAACGTTAGACACAGCAGCAGCGGGAGAGCGGACCGCTGACGTTAGACCCAGCCCACTGTTCAGCTCCTTCTCTGTAAGCGATACAGCATGAAAGCACGGCGGAACCAGCAAGCCAGGCAGCCGGTGTTAGTTAGCTAACGTTAGCATGCTAACTACGCTTTAACGTTACCCCGTCCCCACATCGTTCACAGAAAACGAGCCGAATAAAGCTGTCACTCGTGGCGATAGAAGTGTGCTTTGTGCGGATGAAGCATGAAGTTAATTTGACTCTTGACGGCTGGCTCTCTGCCTCGTAACGTTACTAGCTGCTCCGCTACTCATTTGTAGCGGATTAAATATCAGGTAATAATCAACTGTAAAGTAGCTACACCTTTTTAAAGGATCCCTTGGTAAGTGAAATTGTAGAAAGGAAAAAAAAAAACACGTTGACACCTACATTTAGTGGCAAAATCCATTGTTATGTCTACAAAATTATTTTAGATATAGTATAAGTTCAAGTCATCACTACCTCTGGTCAAAATATTGAATTAGTATCTCAATATATTGACTCAGTATCTCAGAATATAAACGAAGAATATCAAAGTAATGAGAAACTATGAAATATTGACTTAATCTCAATATATTGGCTTAGTATCGTAATATATTGACTTAGTAACTCAACATATTGGTTCAGTATCTCAATATATTGACTTAGTAACTCAGAACATTGACTAAGAATCTCAAAGCAATGAGAACATTCAAAATATTGACTTACAATCTCAATATATTGACTCAATATCTCAAAATATCTCAATATATTGACATAGTAACTTAGAATATTGACTAGGAATCTGAAAGTAATGAGAAACTTTAAAATATTCACTTAGAATCTCAATATATTAACTTCTGCACAACGGCGTGCAAAGTATAACTTTGTATTATGAGTCTGGAGATCCTTTTTTTCTTGTTGGAGGGGAAATCTATTCTTGGGACACATTTGTTTCTACTGTTTAAACTGAATTGTATTAATGTTGATAGTGTTTGGATGCTTTCAATGGTTTCTTCCAATTCTGCATTAGCAAACACAAACATTTCTAAAATGATGAATCTTTACCCGGACAAGTGACTTTTGTTCATGGACAAGTGAAACGTAAATGTACTTGTCCGAAGGACAAGTGCCTCAAAAAGTTGATGTCAAGCCCTGATATAATATAGAAAAGTACTGGGTTGTAGTGAGGTGATAATAACTGGAGGTAGAATTGAAAATAAGAAAAAAGTGTTGCACACTCTGGCTCCATATGCATATCTCTATTTATTCTGACGACATTTCGGCCCTAAGGCCTTCTTCAAATCAAAAAAAAAAAAAGATTGTTGATTTGAAGGCCTGGGGGCCGAAACGTAATAAGAATAATTGGAGATATGCAAAGGAGCCTGTAGCGTCCACGGCTGAATAATGGTCTGGCTCTTTGACTGATGGTTCAGTAAGCTTTATTGTCCCTTCGCAACATTACTTATTACACCTTGAATCTCTTGAACCACCATAAAAGCTTGTGCCTCTAACAGCCAGGTGCTAAACAATATTACTCTGACTTCGTTCGACTGCTTATTCCTTCTTGTTTTATGGCCGTACATTTTACTTCTGGATTCAGAATTTTAAAAATAAAAGCGTTGGGGTCAGAAAATGGCTTAACCAGAAAAACAACATTTGGGTCGTTAACAGAGCCAGAGTGTGCAACACAACACTTATTTTCAAATGAAATCATTCAAACCTGCAGATAATGTGTTAACAGCTATGATTAATGACAAACTGTAATTTAATGAAATGCATGTAGTTGTGAAAAAGGATCAGCTGTCTAGGTAAACTAAGGATATTGACAACATTTTGTTGTGTTTTAAAGGGGTGATGGAAGAATGCAAAACAGATTTTACCTTGTCATAGTTGAATAACGACAGTTTGGTGGGTAAATAGGACATACATAGAAGCTCAAAATCCCATTAACACCCCTTTACTATGAAAATCTCATATTTTGAAACTGCAACTGAAAACGGGCGAATCTCAACAAAGCTAGTAGTTGACGTCAACATCCCAGGATCTGTACCTTTATCACGCCCATGGATGTATAAAGAGAACGGTCACGCCCCAACATTTACATAGGCTACACAACTGACCTGAGATCAAGTAGTCTTCTGAATCTAGGTCGCGCAGATCTCTGCTATTCCATTACAAAATTCACTTCTGAAACTTTTATGCGAGAAATCAACTACGTAAAGCTCAAATATTGGCCGTTTTACGAAAATTTATGGCTAATTGCAAATTTTGTCCGAATGTGTGTCGGAGTTTAGCGGCCGGTGCTGCCTGGGTTGCTACATTGCTGCCCTGCCTGTCCTCCTTCACAGACCGCGTTATGCTGTGAGCTCGAATGAGCTCCATCATGGCCGGCAGCCCGCGGTGGTCAATACCAATAATCAATATAAACGCCTCTTGTCCACAAGTCTCATTGATAGAGCCCGCGGTGAGCTGGAGTCCATCAGTCAGAGCTAGCTAGCCTCCTCCTAACGAGACCTCTGAAATTCACAAAAAATACATTAAATTGAAATCCGAAATTGGACAAGTGTTTGCTAAGCTTTGTAAGACCTTGGGGAACCTGTAATATACATGCCGTGATGAAATTCAAAATGTAAATATACTATAGTTATGCCGAAAGCGTAGCTAGCTAGCCGCAATCGTTTCCCATTGTATTGAATGGGACACATAGCTAGCTAGCTAGCTGCTCCTCCTAACAAGACCTCTGATGTTCACAAAAATGCCTTAAATTGAAATCTGACACAACGGTTAGCTTTATAAGACCTTGGGGTAGCTGTTATATAAGTGGCATGACGAAATTCTAACTGTAAATATACTATAGTTGTGCCGAAAGTGTAGCTAGCTAGCCGCGATACTTTCCCATTGTATTGAATGGGACACATAGCTAGCTAGCTGCTCCTCCTAACAAGACCCCTCACGTTCATAAAAATGCCTTAAATTCAAATCGGACTGTTAGCTTTTGTTACAGGGCTCCAGACTAACTTTTTGCCTTGGTTGCACTGGTGCACCTAACTTTTTTATTTAGGTGCACCAGCACAAAATTTAGGTGCACCCAAATTTTTCTTTGCGCCGCTGTTAACGCTGAATGACAATACACGATATATAGCTCTGTGTTTTTTTTACAAAGTGGGCTAAATGTTCAGTTTTAAGTCAAAGCCACCTTTCACAAGCTCTTTCATTAAAACAGATTGTGATTAAGATAAAATGCAAAGACAGGGTTTCCTTTACCAGTTTGAAAATATACAGCTGCAACACATTTTTATCATATTTTATCTGAAATAAATAGCCTAGGATATATTAAAAATTAATAAAAAATAAAGCTCCTTCACTTGTTTTCAACAACAATAACAGACTGGATAGACGCCCGGATAGCTCAGTTGGTAAATATAGAGGTTCGACTCCGACCTGCGGCCCTTTCCTACATGTCATTCCCCCCTCTCCCCCTGTCTTCAGCTTTCCTAGCAAAATAAAGGCTGAAATCTTTAAAAAAAATAATAATAATAATTTTAAAAAAAGACCGAAAGACATAGGAAGACAGAGGGAGAGGCGGGGATGAGATGGACTGAAGCGTATTCTACACAGAGTGACTGCTGACTCATTATGAATGGGTCCAGCATGGGTCGAATGCGCTTTGGCGGGTCGGTGGAGTTACACACGTCTTGTGTAGGCTATGAAATGTCTGTATCGTCACTGCACTGCATTTTTATGAACCAGCAGGCTCAGTCTTGCACGCTATTACTCAACGAACTGAAGTTAGTTGCATTTAATAACTTCTAATGTGTTTTTCGCCGTGGCAGCCGCAATAACAGATACATATAGTACCAATACAGGTTTCCCTCTCATACATACAATATACAGCTGTGTTAATACATACCTGCAAACTCAGAAGGGCTGAAAAAGGTGACACATCATTCGGTGCCGTATTAGCACAGGGTCTCGGACCCCCACCAAAAAAAAAACTCTTCGGATCTACACGATTCACGTGGATGCGATTCTTGCCGAAAAGCGACAAGTTTGCAGGTATGTTAATAACGATTAAAACTGTAGACAAATGTAAGCAGTTTGGACCGGCGGCGCTACGTCTCTCCATGTTGCAGGTGAGCCGTGTGTGAGTGAATGGGGGCGTGGCTGCGCGGAGGAGAGATCCAAACACAGGCACTGCTTTACAGAAGGAATGGGTCATGTAACACAACATTAAACCATAGCGATATAAACGATATTGCTTCGTTCGTGGAGAGGCAGCAGATGCGAGGACGTTAGGTGCACCGGTGCGACCTAGGAAAAATCGTAGTCGCACCATTGCAAATTTTGGTCGCACTCTAGAGCCCTGTGTTAGCTTTGTAAGACCTTGGGATTGCTGTGATATAAGTGCCGTGACAAAATTCACCTGTAAATATATTATAGTTATGCCGGCAGCAGGCCGCGGAGCCCCGGTAGTGCAGTAATCCACAAAGGGTGACTTTGCCCTGGGTATGGAGCCCAGCAGGCTGCCGCTTTCTCGTCAGACTGTGTGGAGCGCCTAAAGTCCGACACGTCTTACCAAATTTGCAATTAGCCATCAATTTTCGTAAAACGGCCCATTTATATAGTTGATTTCTCGCATAAAAAAAGTCTAAGAAGTGAATTTGGTAACGAAACATTGCAGTGTCTGGAATATGAGGTTCTGTTGCATCTCTAATGTGTGTGTATGGGGATTCGCTCAACCAATCAGTGTGCTGCTCATCTAAATATTCATGAGCATACCATATTTGGAAGAAAAGCTCTTGTTACAAATAGGGCCAAAACACAGGGATGCATAAGGGCCAATAAAATATCAACCAGGCCATTTTCAGCCCAACCAATGTTACATACCCAATTAGGAGACCTTAAGGAACAGTGTGAAATACCCTATATAATCATTCTATCACCCCTTTAACCTTTTCACGTTCAAAGGGGCAAGAACCAGCTGTTCATGGTCTTGTTAGCTTTAGATCTAAAATTATTGGCTAAAGAGATATCCACCAAAGTCCTCAAATGTATTTTAGATTTAGCCTGGGTAAACCCTGACGAACTTCCGGAAAATTTGAGATTTGCTCTGCAAGTCAGTCTGGCAAAGAGCACATTCAAACCCATTTCCAATGTCCCCAAAATCCAGGCACCAATCACAACTGCTGAGGCGGGCTTTATGCGACGATGATAGCGCAGCGACGGCGAGCAGCTTTTTGTTTACATTCAACCAGGCCCAGAGGCATTTGAGCAGTGTCCGTTGGTGACGCCTTTGGAAATGAACTGTCAATGAACCTTTCCCAGACCCACTCTCAGTTACAACTGAGAAGGGTCTGGTGTCAACCAGGCTATTTTAGATTGCCTGTATGTGGACAAAATAGAAGGAATTTTTTTTTTTCTTTTCTAGAGGAATAACACTTTGACACTTTTGACTAGGGATGTCCTGATCACCGTATCAGATCAGAGACAATTTTGTCATTTTTTAACTGAGCAAGGATCAGCTTTTATCCCGATTTCCTTACTCCGATCACTTACATCAGCTTGTACTGATCGTTTGCTTTAATCACACATGCCCTGCGTAGAGGTGGGCGATATATCGTTTAGACGATAATATCCAAATTGTTGTCTGGACGATATACAAAATTGGGATATCGAATATTTCATAATTGTTTGACTGTATTTTTTTGTACAAAATCACGATCGTCCCGCATGAGAGTAAGCTGCTATTAGTTCTTACCTTGCGCGTTATGACGTTCACTCATGTCAACAAAGATGGCGGCGCGCGATTGTGCAGCGGTTCTCCTGTCGGTGTATATTTATACAAGTACGTACAGCCACACTGAACTAATCAGTACAGGACCACGATACAACACAGCCGTTACGAGAGCCTTCCAGGCGGCTCATAACATCCCGGAGGAAATGGCCTGACCGAGCCCTCCAGGTTGTTGTCGGCGCTAGCACGCCGAGCTAGCTATCTACCGGCAGAATGAGAAAATAACTCCGGCACGACCAGAGGCGGAGGACTGCATTTTTGTGCACAATGAATGGAGTACCAACTGCAGGATCGTTGCCCATTACAGCTCACCTGACCTGGAGCCCTGTCGGTAATATACTGACCATTTTATTTATTACGAAAACAGCCCACTGCCGTCTACATAGCCCCCGATGCTAACGTTAGCAAAAGTTTGGTTCACTGCTAACCATAGTGAACAAACTGCAGCGCGATCACCTGGATACAGGATACAGGGGACTTTAACAAGGCGTCCTTAAAGTCTGTTCCCCTCCAGCTTTCTCCCAGCATGTAGATTGTGTTACTAGAGGGAAGAACACACTAGACCATGTATACTCTAACATCAAAAAAGCACACAGAACTGCACCTCTCCCTCACCTGGGCCAGTCAGACCACATCCAACTCTTGATCCCAGCATAAATCCCGGTCAGAAGGACTATACAGCCAAGTAAAAGTACTATCAGAACCTAGTCTGACCCGGCCTTGTCCCAGCTCCAGGACTGCTTCCAATAAGGACATGGTTGTGTGCAATATGTTACAGAACACAGCCCTTTGTTTATTGTTATGATTTCATCTTGCTTGTACATTTTCCCAAGAGAACCACCAAAATAGCCTCCGAACAGGGCTTCTTTTAACTTCTAGAAGGATTTCAAAAATATCGTCTGAATATCGATATCGAGATATTGAAAAAAAATATTGAGATATTCATTTTTGTCAATATCTCCCACCCCTAGCCCTGCGCCACAGACTCACCACCGCCATACTGTCTGGATGCCGGCACTTTCAAACCAAGACAGTGTCTGTCCAGAGAGTGTCTTGTAGCTTGCCAGCCGTTGGCAACAAGTAAAAAAGTCTGTCTTTCTTAGTCACCCTTTGTTAGAGGATTTTACTTCAATTGTCCACATGAAAAGAAAATCAAAGATTGACTATTAAGCGCAAGAGGATTAAGGGCAAGAAGCACTAGAGTCACTAAGTTTTTGTTTATTTTTTGGTTGGGGGTTTGCTGGGATCTTTAAAGGACCATGCCGACTTATTGGGATTTTAGCTTATTCACAGTGTCCTTCTACATACCCTTCTTATCTCCGTGCGTGTCGTAACTGTCTGACGCACCCACCGCTAGCCTACCTTAGCACAGGTCCTGGAGGTAACCAGCTCCATCTAGCCTACTGCTCCCAATAAGTGACAAAATAATGCAAAATAACATTTTCCTAATTTACAAGTTGTAATTTGTATAGTCACAGCATGTACAAATAACAAGGGTCACATTAGACACAGTCATCATCTAACCATATACGTACTGGGAACTATTCTCAGAAGGCGAAGCACTGGTGCTTGGGTGTGTTTGGATCTGTATCCAGAGCAAGTAGCCATTGTCCCAATAGGTCGGCGTGTTTCTTTTAGAGAACTGTTTTGCTGTTGAGAGAAAAACTAATTTGCTGCACTAAGTTAAATGTATTAAGCTTAACACACATTTTAGTTACTTTGTTTACTTAGTTATTTTTGTTAACGAAAAAAGAAACGTGTGCAGCTCTATTATCTGAGCAAATATGAGTATTAGATCAGGACTCCGTATTGGCAGAAATTCAATATTAAATAAATCGGATCAGGGTGTCTAAAAAGCTGATCGGGACATCCCTATTTTTGACATTATGCTTTCGTGGTCCCGGACACTATTGGTCAGCTGTGGATTTATTTCCACTAACTCCTCTATACTTCAACTTTTTCTGTGTATTTTGTATGTAAACTGGGTTGCCTCAAATTGCCCCTTGAGAGACAAATTAGGTAGACTTGAGTTGAGCTCTACTGTATCTGGATGTGTTAATTAAACTCCTGTGGGAGGAGGGCTCAAATTCCCTCTGGGTTTCCTGTACGTTGACTGTGTTTTTGTGTTGTCTTTGTGCCAGGCTTCGGGCTTCCTGATGAGGTGGTGATTGAGAAGAAAAACAAGGGGGACTCATTTGTGGAGTCCACTGGAGCTGATGTCAGACTTTCTAACATCAAGTTTATCCAACACGATGCTATTGAGGGCATTCTGTGTGAGTATACATAAATCCAAGTTTGTATGAAGTAGGGCTGTGCAATTAATTGAATTTTGATTTAAATTTCGATTTTGGCTCCCAACGATCACCAAAATAGTATAATCGAGAAAAAACGATTATTTTGCCATGTTCTGTTTTGCAAGAACACTCTTATTTTGTCTTGTGTTCTGACACGCACATGCGCACATCCGCCCCTACCGAAGCCAGTCAGGGAGGCTAGTCGTGTGCATATCATCCGCTGGAATTTAAAAACTCAGCGCGAGTAAAGATGGCAGCAGCGTTTGGTGAGCAAAAAAGACAAAACCAACTCAGTTGTCTGGGAACAGCTAACGTTAGCTAACCCTGCGGTCCCTCTGCCTCTGACAGCTTCAAGACGCCTCCTGTATGATGAAACTACTCGCGTACATTGCTCAGCTGTGATTTTTTTTTGCCCATTCTTCCACACAAACTGTCTTCAAATCTTGAAGACTTCGGGGGCATCTTCTATGAACTCTGATCTTCAGTTCTTTCCAGAGGTTTTCAATTGGATTCAAGTCTGGTGATTGACTGGGCCATTCTAACAGCTTGATTTTCTTTCTCTGAAACCATTTGAAACCTTGGCTGTGTGTTTGGGATCATTGTCTTGCTGAAATGTCCATCCTTGTTTCATCTTCAGCATCCTGGTGGATGGCAGCAGATTCTTATCAAGAATGTCACGGTACATTTCTCCATTCATCCTTCCTTCAATTATATGAAGTTTGCCAGTGCCAGATGCTGAAAAACAGTTTGTTTGGTGTTTTTAGGGTGATGTGTAGTGCCATTTCTCCTCCAAACATGGTGTATGCTATGACAGCCATAGAGTTTGATTTTGGTCTCATCTGACCAGATTATATTCTCCCAGTATATCATTGGCTTGTCCAGATGTTGTGCAGCAAACTTTAAGCGAGCTTCCACATGCCTTTTCTTGAGCAGTGGTGTCTTGCGTGGTGTTGTGCATAGAGGCCATGGTTGAGTGCATTACTAATCATTTTCTTTGAAACAACTGTACTTGCTTCTTCCAGGTCTTTCTGAAGATCTCCGTGAGTGCTCCTTGGTTCTTCAACAGCTCTTTATAGTATTCTATGGACTCCTCTGTCAGAAATCTTGCGAGGAGCACCTGGTCGTGGCTGGTTAATGGTGAAATAATGTTCTTTCTACTTCGGATAATGGCCCCAACAGTGCTCACTGGAACTTTCAGAAGTTTAGATATTCATCTGTAACCAATGCCATCCGTATGTTTTTCTACAATAAGCTTGTGAAGGTCTTGGGACACCTCTTTGCTTTTACCCATCATGAAATGCTTCCTGAGTGACATCTCGGTAATGAGAAAAAAAAATGTAGGCCATCAATTCATTTTTAATTAATTAATCCAGCTGATATTAATTTGCACTGATAGGGGGCAGGATTGTTTCCTAAATACTGACAGACTTCAGCATGCTTCCCATGCATTTTTACACCCCTTTTTCTTCATGTGTTCAATATTTATTCCCATTATCATTCCACTTTATTACACATGACTTTTGTCATGGACATACATGTTTTGATTTCTTTGTATGTGTGGATTACTTGGGTTGTTACTGACATCTGGTGAAAATGTCAGAATCAGAATCAGAATCAGAAAGGGTTTTATTGCCAAGTACGTTTTTTGACACATACAAGGAATTTGTTTTGGTGTTGTTGGTGCACATCACACATTCTCTAAATGTAATATTAAACAATATAAGTATAGGTATAAACAATATAAGTATATGTACACAGTATGTATTAAATTAAAAATAAAGATAGAAATAAAATAAAATAGATAAATAAAGAGCATTAGAGCAGAGAGAACAGTGGCATGAAGAGCCAGGTGGAGAGTCACGGTGGTTTCCGGGCCTTGTTAATAAGGCTAGTGGCGGAAGGGAAAAAGCTGTTTATGTGGCGTGAGGTTTTGGTCCTGATGGACCTCAGCCTCCTGCCAGAGGGGAGTGGCTCAAAGAGTTTGTGTCCGGGGTGGGAGGGGTCAGCCACAATCTTTCCAGCACGCTTCAGAGTCCTGGTGGCGTAAAGGTCCTGTAGCGGCGGCAGATTGCAGCCAATCACCTTTCAGCTGACCGAATGACACGCTGCAGTCTGCCCTTGTCCTTGGCAGTGGCAGCAGCGTACCAGATGGTGATGGAGGATGTGAGGATGGACTCAATGATGGCTGTGTAGAAGTGCACCATCATTGTCTTTGGCAGGTTGAATTTCTTCAGCTGCCGCAGGAAGTACATCCTCTGTTGTGCTTTCTTGACGAGGGAGCTGATGTTCAGCTCCCACTTGAGGTCCTGGGAGATTGTAGTTCCCAGGAAGCGGAAAGACTCCACAGTGTCAATTGTGGAGCCACAGAGGGTCATGGGGGCAGGTGGGGCTGGGTTCTTCCTGAAGTCCACAACCATCTCCACTGTCTTTAGAGCGTTGAGATCTAAATTGTTTTGGTTGCACCACTTCACCAGGTGGTCAGCCTCCGACCTGTAAGCGGACTCGTCTCCATCAGAGATGAGTCCGATGAGAGAGGTGTCGATCCCGCGAACTTCAGAAGCTTGACGGACTGATGACTGGAGGTGCAGTTGTTGGTGTAGAGGGAGAAGAGCAGAGGCGAAAGAACACAGCCCTGAGGGGATCCAGTGCTGATGGTCAGTGAGTTGGAGACGTGTTTCCCCAGCTTGACATGCTGCTTCCTGTCAGACAGGAAGTCAGTGATCCACCTGCAGGTGGAGTCAGGCACACCAAGCTGGGAGAGCTTCTCCTGAAGCAGAGCCGGGATGATGGTGTTGAAGGCAGAGCTGAAGTCCAAAAACAGGATCCTGGCGTAGGTTCCTGCAGAGTCCAGGTGCCGGAGGATGTAGTGGAGGGCCAGGTTGACTGCATCATCTACAGACCTATTGGCTCTGTAGGCAAACTGCAGGGGGTCCAGGAGGGTGTCGGTAATGGCTTTGAGGTGTGAAAGCACAAGGCGCTCAAAGGACTTCATAACCACAGAGGTCAGGGCGACGGGTCTGAAGTCATTAAGTCCTGTGGTCCTTGGCTTCTTGGGGACAGGGATGATGGTTGAGGTCTTGAAGCAGGCTGGCACGTGACATGTCTCCAGTGAGGTGTTAAAAATGTCTGTGAACACAGACTGTCCAATAGCCCCATCGAAAATATATTTACTGGGAAAAATGTTGACGCGTTAAATACTTATTTTCCCCGCTGTACCTAGTACTATGGCTAGTAATGAAAGCAATCAGCAAATCATGAGCGAACGTTTTGATAATAAATTACATCAACACAACAGTATGTGGAGTTAAACTGGACGGGCCCAATAACCTCTGAATAGTTCTACTTGTTAAATTGCATTATGTCAGCAGGATAATTTAAAGACAGTCAGAAAATGTGCGTCTGCCCTATTTCTGATAGCGTGGCGGAACAAATTTTGCCATGGCGCACTGCCACAATAAAATCAACAGAGGAAACACTGGGGTATCTGCACTATAAAAATACATCGTTGATTGAAGGAAAAAAAATGTATTCTGATTTTTATCTACCAAGGGGCCCAGAGTAGAACCTATGTATGGGGAAACACTGAACAGTAACAGCAAGTTATCACTGGAACCAGAAGTGTAGAGATGTCCCTTTGGCTGACGGTCCCTGGGCAGCAGGGTCCTAACTAAAGTTGTGGATGTTTATTTTTCAACCTCACACAGATACATTTTGTTCAAAAGTACAATGAAATGCACAGCAAGCCATATCATCTGTGGGATATTTGCATGGAAAAATTCTCCGAAAAGCACAACCAAGGTGTAGTGTAGTGATTTGGATTATACAGCCATTTTGAGTGTTTAGCGATGAATGAGAGTTGCTATAATTACAGTGTACATTGTCATATCTGCTTGAAATTTCCCACAATCAACAAGAGTCCAGGCCTGAGGACATACACAGGCCAATATTGACTTTTGGTCATAGCGCCCCCCGCTGGCAACAGGAAATCTGCCTTATATGACAAACGTCAGCCGATTTACTTGAAACTTACGTGTGGTCTACATGTGATACTGAGCTGCCCCCTATACTTCAACCACACCCACTTACTCAGGCCACGCCCCCTTTCATAACTGGTGACCCGTTTAAGGTAGAGTCTTGTGTGAGGTATCATTGAACTCAGCAGGGAGTTCCTTTTTCATTGGTGACGATTTGCAGAGTCTGAAAGCCACGCAAATGCACGGTCGCAAGGAGCGGCGTCTGCCAGTAACCCCAACGCGCACAGAGGAGCGAGGGCCCGACCAACGCTGCTTGCAGCTTTAATTACGGTCCGAGCGCCGACAGTGAACTGAACACTGAACAGTACTATTACACATCTCATAAAGAACGCATGCTGAGTATGCAGGTTAAAATTCTGGCAGATGTGTTCAGTAAGCCTTCTAAATGACCACACAGTTAAATGAAAACATCTCAAAGAAAAACAAACAGTATATAGCCTTCCTAAAAGGATAGGTTGGGGGGGTGCTATTGCCGCATCATGGGTGCGCCGTATATTTTCCTGCTTTTTTGTGCTATGCCTATCACACCTATGTAACGCTCGCCTGTGTGTGTGTTTTTCTGTTTGGTTTCTGTTAGGTGTGCGTCAGGGGACTCTGAACATGGAGAACTGTGTGCTGCAGTGTGAGACCACGGGGGTGATTGTACGAACATCAGCCCGTCTCACCATGAACATGTGTGACCTGTATGGCTCTAAGGTGAGTGTGATGCAGTGTTTCTAAAACATAGGTACTACTTGGGCGCACCACCCAGGTAGATTTCTACGTCCCATATTTTCTGATATAAAACAAAAATTGAAAACAAGTCAATGTGACCCGAAGTCAACACTGACTTGTTGTCTGTAAGTTGGCTGTAAAAGTTTTGAACTACAACGCAGTACTTAAAGGTCCCATGGCATGAACATTTCACTTTATGAGGTTTAACATTTAATATGCGTTCCCCCAGCCTGCCTATGGTCCCCCAGTGGCTTGAAATGGCGATAGGTATAAACCAAGCCCTGGGTATCCTGCTTTGCCTTTGAGAAAATGAAAGTTCAGATGGGCCGATGTGGAATCTTGCTCCTTATGAGGTCATAAGGAGCAAGGTTACCTCCCCTTTCTCTGCTTTGCCCGCCCACAGAATTTAGCCCACCCATGAGAGAGAGACTTCATGGCTTTCAAGTGAGCAAAGTGGCAGTTGGTCAAGGCCACACCCCCACCCTCCACTTAGAACCCCCCTCTCTCCTCCTCAATAGCTACAGACAGAAATGGCACATACTAAGGAAAGCTCATTGTGGGACTGGCTCTAGTGGCTGTAATTCTGCACCAAGGCTGAATTTCGGGAAAGAGACTTCAGATACAGTATTAGGGGACCACTAAGGTCTATATAAAAGCATCCAAAGAGCACCATGTCATGGGACCATTAATTTTTGTAAGCAGTTTAATCATTGTATAGGTGTGACTGGCGATAGCATTGCAAAAGTCACTCCCACAAAGCATGGTAAACGAGACAGGGTTTAGTTCACAAATGGTCAAAACAAAATCCACTAGAGCATACATTTGAATCATTAAATAAATCAAGTAAAAGTGGTTACCTGTTGAACACTTTTATTTTCTATTTATTAATCAACTCAGTAATGATATTCTATTCTAACTCTTCCTACATCCCTATTGACAAACTTTGCGTCATGTAACATTAAGTGCAATGGAAGACAGCCAAACACCATTCATCTATCAACCCGTGTGTGTGCACACTTGTGTGTGTGCTCGCATTGCGTACAATGGGGTGGGGGCTTCTTCTGTGTTTACTTGAGGTGGCTTTACTGACTGGACTGAGATATCTTTGCTGAAGCAAATGCATGAAACACAAGACATCTTTTAGGTTATTGTGCACTAGGGTTTAATCCCGGAAAACTGCATTCCCGGGAAATCTGATCAAAACCGTTTCCCGGGAAAGGTTATGATGGGAAACATAAAATAAAATAAAAAAAGGCAAGGAGTGCGTGTCTATTGTTCTCATACAGTAACGTTGATGCAGGCGACGGTAGTTACGGTAATACAGGCTCCCTAAATCATTACACAGGCTCAATACATTCATTCATTAAAGATAGGCCTGTCTTTTTGCAGTGCACACTGCACACAATTGTACATTTCTGAGGATCATTTTCTTTAATTTTGTTTGGCCCTGCCCTAATAAAGAAACATTTGGTTAACTTCAAGTGCTTATTCCCGTTTGCAGCCGTTTACACATCCTCAACAGCCACAGAATGGATTTCGATAACGTAATGGTTTAAGAATCATTCAGTGGTTTACTTAACCATATTTCGTTAGTTTTTATAATAGATTTCTATAAAACATTGATTATATAAGGGTTGCCTAGATTTTCAGAAGACAAGTCCCATTACATTCCACCTGGCATTTCATAATTAGCGCTGCAGCAGATGTCACGCTGCTCACTTGATCACGCAGCAGAATTGATCATTGCAAACTGTGTTGATGATGGACATAAACTGTGTTCTTTAGTCCTAAAAATGATACAAATAATATAAAAAATGTCAGTTGGGGATTTTGGGAACGCATATTTGAATGATATCGATACATTAGGGCTACTTGGGCTAAAAACAAACCAAAAACACACGGCCATTTCCCAGGATTCCCGGAATATGGGCTGTCTATTTCCCGGGATCTGATTCATCTCATTTTCGGGAAAAATATTAAACCCTATTGTGCACTTTGTGTGGAACAAACTATGGCTGGCAGCCATAGACCAGTTAATTAATGGGAAACACTGCATATCTTTTTTACATTATTTATTGTCTAACCTATGCAGTGATAATATTTCAAACAGCTGAGAATATCTTGTCATTTTATGTAATGTGTAACGTTAATGTAAATGTATGTATATGTGGTCAGTCATATTGTTATGTTTTGTATGCAGGGGGCTGGTGTGGAGATTTACCCCGGCAGTGTTTGCAGTCTGGTCGGTAACGGTATCCATCACTGTAAGGACGGTGTTCTCATCAAGGTGAAAAATAATGAGATGACTCTTACAAAAATTGTGCTTATTAGAAATGAATACAGTCTTAATTTAGAAAAACTACATAATTTCGATAGTGTATCAACATGCTCAACCCCAGTTTGTACTGTACAGACAGGTGCCGGAATGCTCACGTTTCCTCCTTAGCGTGCATACTGACAACAACTAGGGCTGGGCGATATGGTAAAAAGATCATATCATGATCACAATTTTCAGGCAGAATCACAATCCACAATCATATCACCACAAGCTATGTTTTTAAGACTATTTTTTAAGTTACTGAACAGTACAACTAAACCAATTTTCCTTTAAAAAAAAAAAAAAAGAAAAATAAATAAAATAAAAGGTAACGCCACACTAAATTCCGTTCTTAAATGTAATATTTATTAGTTACTTTTTCAAGTATATAGACCTATCACTACTTTTGAAATCTACTCGGTTAGATCCACTGTACAGCACTTATTCCAGTTTTTTGCTTCTTTCCGAACAGTGGTGAGCAAATGCAAGTAATTGAGTTTTCATTAAAATCAAAATTAAGACTGGCATGTTAACTGCATGCCAAATTAATTAAAGCACACAATGCCAAATTGGCTCCTTAGTTACCATATGACTGGCTGCTGACAAACGATATAGCTATATATAATTTTTTTTTCAGTGCTCATTTAACACCATCACTTCCAGCTAACTTTAGATAGCGAGTTTATTGCATTTGGGGAGATTTGTGTACAGTGAACAAAGGTGATGGCATGTGCACTATAGCACGAGAAAAGCGAGCTCTCTGTAAGAAGCATGCAGATCCTGAAGACATTTTAATTGTTCACAATCTAATATGTCTATCTAGTATGATATAAGGAAAATAATGTTGCAGCCAATAGGACTCTCAAAGAACAAATCTCATTGAAAGTAATATCACATAAAACAGGACAATGAGGAATCTTCGTTCAAGCCAGACAACATTAAAGTAAATAAATAATGGATCAAAAACTCTAACATTTATTGCCCTTAAAGATGCAGTAGGTAAGTCTTATAAAACTAACTTTCTGTCATATTTGCTGAAACTGACCGTATGATCCAGTAGAACTACATGAATTATGTAAAAAAAAAAAAAGACAGCTCCTCTGGCACCTCCTACAGCCTGTAGTGCCATTGGCAAAATTCCCCCGCTCCCGGTCGATTTTCTCCAATCAGGGCCACAGGGGTGGTCTATCTGCCTGTCAATCACTGCAGGCACACGCATATACAGCGTTCATGTCAAGCGGGGATATCGGCTACTGATGGTAAAACGAAATATTCAGATTCAAGTGTTATTCCTTGCTCATTCCCGTTTAGTTTGGTTGGTTTCCCCCATATATCTATGGGTTTCCCCAAGGGAGGACTGTGTTTGCAAAGGTAAACTGATTTGATGTAGAAAGGTGAAATTGTGAAGTGAATTAATTTACGTAGCCTACCTGTCAACTTTGGAGAAATATTATTTATATATATTATTATTATTATTATTATTATTATTAGTGCCCGAGCGCCGACAGCGGCGAAGGCCCTATTGAAACTGAAGGAATTATTATTAGGGCCCGAGCGCCGACAGCGGCGAAGGCCCTATTGAAAGGAATTATTAGGGCCAAAATTTGGCGGTCGCATCAAGTCTGGTGAAAATTGACGTATTTAAAGGTTTCGGGAATAGGCGCACAAAAATGGCTCGCTAGCGCCCCCTAGAAAGTTAAGAAAATTGAGCCCCTGCAGTGCGTTTAACGTAGACTCACGAAACTAGGTACACATGTGTAACATGTCACGATGTACAAAAAACTTCATTATAGCCATACCCTAAACCCAACAGGAAGTCCGCCATTTTGATTTCAAAGTTCAAAATTAGTGCGATTTTGGCCATTTCCACATGTCGTACTTTAACGAACTCCTCCTAGAGATTTCATCCGATCAACTTCAAACTCTGTCTGTTCCATCTTAAGATGTTAAAGATGAAAATTTGTTAAAAGAAAAACTTTTCGTCATAGGGCGTGGCCGTGGCGGGGCGGCCATCTTGTGCGTTTCGCCGCCGAAACAGGAAGTGGGTGTAACTCGAGTGTACGTTGTCCGATTACCTCGAAACTTTTCAGGATTCATAAGACTCCAACCCTGAGGACAAATAAAGGCCGATATTTACTGAAAGTCATAGCGCCCCCTAGTGGCAACAGGAAGTAGGTCTAAAAGTCGAGGTTCTATACTTTAACAAACTCCTCCTAGAGATTTCATCCGATGGACTTCAAACTTGGTCTGTACCATCCCAACACCTTAACGATGAAAAGTTATTAAAAGAAAAACTTTTCGTCAGACGGTGTGGGCGTGGCGTGGCGGCCATTTTGAGTGTTTAGCGATGAACAAAGAAGTTGTTGTAACTTGAGTGTACGTTGTCGTATCTGCCCGAAATTTCTCAGGATGGACAAGGGTCCGGGCCTGAGGACACCTACAGGCCAAAATTGACTTTTGGTCATAGCGCCCCCCGCTGGCAACATGAAATGTGCCTTATATGACAAACATCATCCGATTTGCATGAAGCTCAGAATGTGTGGTCTACGTGTGATACTGAGCCGGCCCCTATAATATGACCACGCCCACTTACTCAGGCCACGCCCCCTTTCATAACATTTGAACTGTTTAAGGTAGAGTCTTGTGAGGTATCATTGAACTCGGCAGAGAGTTCCTCCTTCATTGGTGATGGTTTGGCCCGCCCCCTATGCATAAGCCACGCCCCCTTTCATAACATTTGAACCGTTTAAGGTATACCCTTGTGTGAGGTATCATTGAACTCAGCAGAGACTTCCTTCTTCATTGGTGAGGGTTTGGCCCGCCCCCTATGTTCAAGCCACGCCCCCTTTTATTACTAATGGCCCGATTGATGTAAACACTTGTGTGAGGTATCATTGAACTCAGCAGAGACTTCCTTCTTTATTGGTGATTGTTGGACCCGCCCCCTATGCTTTAGCCACGCCCCCTTTCACAGTTAATGAGCCGTATGACGTAGAGTCTTGTGTGAGCTATCGTTGAACTCGGCGGGGAGTTCCCTTTTCATTGGTGACGGTTTGCGGCGTCTGAGTGCCGCGCGAATGCACGGTCGCAAGGAGCGTCCGCCGGTAACCCCGACGCGCACAGAGGCGCAAGGGCCCGTCCATCGCTGCTCGCAGCTTTAATTAGGGCCCGAGCGCCTACAGCGGCGAAGGCCCTATTGAAACTGAAGAAATTATTAGGGCCAGAGCACCGACAGCGGCGAAGGCCCTATTGAAACTGAATGAATTAATCTTTCTATTATTCTTTCTATTCTATTATTAGGGCCCGAGCGCCGACAGCGGCGAAGGCCCTATTGAAGATGAAGGAATTATTCTTTCTTTCTTTCTATTATTCTTTCTTTTTCCCGTCAAATGAATTGGCTTTTTGAGGGCCTTAACATATTCAAAAACTCACCAAATTTGGCGGTTGCATCAAGTCTGGTGAAAATTCACGAATTTTAAGGGTTTCGGGAATAGGCGCACAAAAATGGCTCGCTAGCGCCCCCTAGAAAGTTAGGAAAATTGAGCCCCTGCAATGCGTTTAACGTAGACTCACGAAACTTGGTACACATATGTAACATGTCACGATGTACAAAAAACTTCATTAGAGCCATACCCTAAACCCAACAGGAAGTCCGCCATTTTGATTTCAAAGTTCGAAATTAGTGCGATTTTGGCCATTTCCACATGTCGTACTTTAACGAACTCCTCCTAGAGATTTCATCCGATCAACTTCAAACTCGGTCTGTGCCATCTTATGATGTTAAAGATGAAAAGTTGTTAAAAGAAAAACTTTTCGTCATAGGGCGTGGCCGTGGCGTGACGGCCATTTGGAGTGTTTAGCGATGAACAAAGAAGTTGTTGTAACTTGAGTGTACGTTGTCGTATCTGCCCGAAATTTCTCACGATGGACAAGGGTCCAGGCCTGAGGACACCTACAGGCCAAAATTGACTTTTGGTCATAGCGCCCCACCCTGGCAACAGGAAATCTGCATTATATGACAAACATCATCCGATTTGCATGAAACTCAGAATGTGTGGTCTACGTGTGATACTGAGCCGCCCCCTATAATATGGCCACGCCCACTTACTCAGGCCACGCCCCCTTTCATAACATTTGAACCGTTTAAGGTTGAGGTGTCATTGAACTCAGCAGAGACTTCCTTCTTCATTGGTGATGGTTTGACCCGCCCCCTATGCTTTAGCCACGCCCCTTTTCACAGCTAATGAACCGTATGACGTAGAGTCTTGTGTGAGGTGTCGTTGAACTCGGCGGGGAGTTCCCTTTTCATTGGTGACGGTTTGCGGCGTCTGAGTGCCGCGCGAATGCACGGTCGCAAGGAGCGTCCGCCGGTAACCCCGACGCGCACAGAGGCGCGAGGGCCCGTCCATCGCTGCTCGCAGCTTTAATATTTTCTGCATTTATCTCTCGTTCACACTCCAGTCCAGTTGGTGGCGGTAATGCACATTTTAGTTGGTTTGCCAACCGCCAATAAACTACAAAGAAGAAGAAGAAGAGACTGTCGGTACAGGATGACGCCCACTTCGAGCATTTAGCAAGCTGGGCAGAGAAGCTAGCGACGATAAAAAGTGCGGAAATGGAAAACTTTTTTCCGTTGTGATTCGGCCAGAAACTTCAAGATTGTGAGGCGAAGAGATCGTTTTGGAATATAAAGCTTGGATATTGCATTTCCTTGGACTCTTGGGGATTTATGAAAATCTAGTTTTGGTCAAAATACCACTTTATTGCTGACAGGACAACGACAACAGGTATGCATGCACTCTTGGCGGCGCAGATTACGGCTGAGTCGTTTTATTTTCTTTTACTTTGTAACAGTTGTGTACATGGCTGTATCTTTTGAAGATTTAATGCTTTGATATTATAAAAACGCTCATGAGTGGAAGTTTTATCGAGGTTACAGCGACGCCCCAGTCAAAAAGTGTCCCGTTGACGGGAGGGTGATCCTTGAGAGGTTAAAAGTTTATTAATTCTGAACACGTCTGGCCTGTCTATCTATATTGCACCAAATACAACACTGCACTCCCTTGGGAAGTCGTTTGGATGAAAGGTTCTCAAAATAATCAACATGCAAACAAACAGACAGACACATAGAGATTCCTGCCTTTATTAGAGATAATAATATGTTCAGCCCCCTCTCTCCGAATATTCTATGCTCATTACTACCGAAGCTTCGAAGCTCAAAAAATGGTATTCGGACCAGCCCTATAGGGAGTAGGAATGGCTTTAGAGACGTAACTCTTCTGAGGTGTCCAATATGTCCTATGGCATATGGTGAAGTGGATCTGCTGGTGGATTTAGGTTCTTGGAACAGTGGGAAATGTCCCAAACTGTCTCCCAATTAATTACGTTCCCCTCCGAGCTCAGCTCTCGCTCCCATTTCTTTACTATTGGGAGTTCTCCTACAGATACTTGCATCAGTTTAGCATAAATCCTGGACACTAATCCTCTCACAGGTAGCATCTCCAGACTGACCTGAGTTGCAAAAAGAATTTTTATACGATAAAAATTGCGCATATACGAACTACAGTGGTGGTACAGTTCACAAAACCCACGGTTCGGTTCGTATCACGGTTTTAGGGTCACGGTTTTCGGTTCTGTACGGTTCTTGTTATTTTTTCTTTAACACTCCAGAAATCTACTTCAGCATACGGTATATAGCTTAATTATCCACAATGTAGGATACAGTATTAAATAATTATATAGTTGTATCATGTAGCCTTATCATGCACAAACTGAATTTGACTTGACTTTAAGCACATTATTAAGACCATCTCTGAGGAAAGCTAGCTGAGATTTTGATACAGCAAGAGGGAAGACATTGTCGTGATTTCCACATGAAGATTGAAATATTACAGAATATCAATTGAAATAACTTGCATTTATCAAACTGCCAACTTCAGTGTAGCTCTTACAAAAATGTATCCTTTAAAAGAAAAAGAGAGGAACTCTTAAAGCTCCATCTTTTGAATAAGTCAGAATACGTTAAACATGAAAACAGTTTACATTGTTAGTTAATTTCCTATCCTGGGCTGGGACACACATACGGTTTGATTAAGTACTTATTGTACTTACAATAACGACCGTAGCTGTCAGGCCCTCCTGTATACGTCTCCTCTCCGCTTTTTCCTGCCTGCTGCAGAGACCGGACAGGATCTAAACTGCAGCTGCTTCAGCGAGTGAAAAAACGTTACAGCGTACATTGATGTTTAAATGTATACAACATTACGGCCTGAAATGTTTTGCACGGTCTTTCGCTGTACGTTTTGTTGGTAACTTGTTCACACCTCTTCTTTCGCGCGAAAGGGAAACACAGGCCACATTGCGCATGCGTCGAACCGTGCGGCGCACACACACGTTCCGAACCGAGACAAGGGGACCGAATGGTTCGGATGTTTTTTCATGAACCGTACCACCCCTAATACGAACTAAAGTGTAGCTAACTATGATAACACCAACTTTGCCATATCTCAGCCAAAATAAATGCTATCAACGACAAACTTTAGATTCTTGCTTGGCATGACTCTCTGGAGGTCCCCCACTCGCTTTACGAAAATTGGTCACTAGGGGGCGCTACAAGTACAAAAAGTTTATATCTCATGAACGGCTAATCGGATTACAAAGTTTGATGGGTACCATCTAGGGCCACTCCTGAGGCCAACCCTAGAGTGGGGTACTGAGGGGTCAAAGTGGGTGTGGCCTAATGTGGACAACTTTGAATTTACAGGGTAGATGGCCATGGACCACACCTACCAAAAATTATGTGGACCACTAGGTGGCGCTATAATGTTTTTTTGTCCAACTCACACATTACACATAGCATATTCGAAATTCTTACATCCACGTGTTCCTTGGATCAAGCTGAATCATCCGATATAGGCCACGCCCATTTCCGCTTAAAAGTTTTTTCGCAATACAAACTTTTTCAAACTCGTCCTAGGCCGTGCACGAAACCTGGTAGATAGTATCTCCCTATGGACCTGATCAAAAGTTGTACAAAGAATTTTGCTACGTTAAAGTATGCGCATTTGACGACCAAACATTTTTTTTCTAGCTAGCTACCACACAATATCATATCTCGGCCAAATTAAATGTCAGCAAAGAACTTGAGATCATTGTTCAACATCCCGTAGTGGAATGTCTTTACCAAATTTGGCGAAGATCAGCCTTTAGGGGGTATAGCGATAAACAACGTTTATTTGTTTCGGCCAATAACTCAATGCATTTAAATGGGAAATTTGCAATTGCAATATCTCTGCAACAGTAAATAATATCAACACAAAACTTGTGATGCTTGTTCGGCATGCTGCTATGAGGCTCTGTACCAAATTTGGTAAAGATCAGCCATTAGGGGGCGCTATAGTCAACCTAGACCAGTTTGGGCCTTTTTACCCCTACTGAGGTCGAGCGCTTGTATACAACGCCAAACGGCACTTCTGATTCATAACTTAATAACTTTATAATTGCAACTAATACGGTCTTTTGGAGCTAAAGGCCAACAGTCGCTCCGGTCTGCTGCGCTGATTTGAGTTCCTCTAACGTAATAGGTTGACCCAGTTCTTTTGCCTCCTCTGGGTGAAGAAGAGGCAGGTTTAGCTCTTTTAGGAATTTTTGGCACTGCGTCGGATCTGGATTGCAGGAGGATTCATACAGCTTTGAATAAAAAGGATTGGAAAGTGGCAGTAATCTCTTTAGGATTCGTTGAGATACCTCGGTTTGTGCAGATGCTATTGATAGCAGCTCTGGACTCGCTTTGTTTTAAAGGGGTGATAGAATGATTATATAGGGTATCTCACACTGTTCCTTATGGTCTCCTAACGGGGTATGTAACATTGGTTGGGCTGAAAATGGCCTGGTTGATATTTTATTGGCCCTTATGCATCCCTGTGTTTTGGCCCTATTTGTAACAAGAGCTTTTCTTCCAAATATGGTATGCTCATGAATATTTAAATGAGCTGCGCGCTGATTGGTTGAGCGAATTGCCATACGCACACATTAGAGACGCGCGCTGATTGGTTGAGCGAATCGCCATACACACACACATGCGTGTGGTAGCTCCAGTCATCCAGAAAAGGGTGAGTTTGCGCGGGTATTGCGCACCGGGCTGCTGGCCGAGCTCAATCGAGCTCACAGCAGGCTGGGGTCTGTGACGGAGGACAGGCAGGGCGGTGATGTAGCAACCCAGGCAGCAGCAGACAGTCGGACAAAATTTGCAATTAGCCATAAATTTTCGTAAAACGGCCCATATTTGAGCTTTACATGGTTGATTTCTCGCATAAAAAAGTTTCAGAAGTGAATTTTGTAATGGAATAGCAGAGATCTGCGTGACCTAGATTCAGACCTGAACTCAGGTCAGTTGTGTAGCCTATGTAAATGTTGGGGCGTGACTGTTCTCTTAATACACCCATGGGCGTGACAAAGGTACAGGTCTTGGGAGGTTGACGTCAACTTCCAGCTTTGTTGAGATTCGCCAGTTTTCAGCTGCAGTTTCAAAATATGAGATTTTCATAGTAAAGGGGTGTCAATGGGATTTTGAGCTTCTATGTATGTCCTATTTACCCACCAAACGGTCATTATTCAACTATGACAGGGTAAAATCGGTTTGCATTCTATCACCCCTTTAATTTCAGAGCTAGCAATTTGATTGGTTTACAGCCGTTAAAATAGTAATTTTGCCTCACTCTGTGCATTATGAATTCAGCTCTCCTTTTTAGCAAGTCATTTAGCTCTGCTCGATTTGTGACTAAAAGAGTATGTGTAGATTTAGAAAAACAAGTCTTAAGAGATTGCTCTACGATTTATAACATTCTTCCAAATCCTTGCCTCTCTCTTTTTCTTCAAATGTGCTGCAAAGAAAGATGTGAAATCTCTAATAAATCCTTTAGTGGCTTGCCAAATGTACGCCGGGTCCGAAACTGAGCCAGTATTGATTGATATGAACTCCGCTAGTTTGGCTCCAAATTCTGTATTAAAAGCTGTGTTTGGAGAAGGGAATTATTAAATTGCTACCTTCTAGATTTTTCTCCTAACATATCACAATGGAATGTGGTTATCAGTGCATTGTGGTCAGACAGGATTGCTGGTTCCATTGCTATTGTGTGGAACATTGCCTTAAGGCGAGACACGGCACGCAAAAACATTGTTTTCTTTTTTTCACTGGTCAATTTTGAGATTTTTGTCTATTTGTCTTCAATAACATGTATTCTTTCAGAATTGTGGTGAATAAACGTCAAAAATACACATTTAGGTCTTTATATAAAAAAAAAGTCTCCTAAATTCAACAAAAGTTGGCGTTCTAAATCATCCCGCTGCTCCGCGATCGCTGTCTGCACCCTGTCATCACATATACCGTTGGAAAGCTCGCTCTCTCCTCTACAATGCTGTCGGATCCAAATATGGCCATTTCCTTTTTATCAGCAACCAATCGTGAAAGTAAAAGGGGGGATTTAACTCTAAATGCGCAATCTCTTTGGCTGATGCCAATTTCTGACAACGTGATTCGCTTAGAATCATCACGTGACGCGCTCTGACATTTCCGCGGTAGTTCAGAATGTCAAAAGAAATGCGTTGAAAATCATCTCAGAGAAGACAAAAACAGTTGTCATTAGCAAGAAGACATGGTATTACACACTAAGACACCAGATGATGAAATGCCATCGCATAGTACGTCGATGTGTAAACTATCATTCAGAAAACAGGAGTTTTCAGACAGC
This sequence comes from Perca schrenkii, assembly GCA_025617405.1. Classification (NCBI taxonomy): domain Eukaryota; kingdom Metazoa; phylum Chordata; class Actinopteri; order Perciformes; family Percidae; genus Perca; species Perca schrenkii. The sequence goes on from CM046787.1 coordinate 10,568,636, forward strand.
GGAGGTAATCAGACTGACTCTCTCTCTCAGCAGTTTACAGATATTCATGGCCTACAATACTTATCATATTTTAAATATGTAGGTGTCACATATATACTATTCTAATATAATTACTATACAATACTAAAAAAAAAAATTATTTTGGGATGTTGTGAGTCCCTCAGGCTGTGGCAGGCAGATCCATGTTTAGCTGTCAGTAGAGCTGCTGTCCCCTCTCCTACTACCGGCTTCTTTTCTGGTGTTAACTTTGGGAAGTTTTATTTTATTTTTATTTTTCCAAAGTGTAAATCTCTTAGTGAAGATAGTTTTTCCCAGTGGAGGAGGAAGTGCACCTCTGTCTGACCCAGTTGGTGGTCACTGAGCCTGTATTTAGTCAGGATCCGTCTCTTCTTCGTATCTCTGACAGTATGAAGATACTCTGTCAAATAATTTAGTCCACTTTGTTTGCTTTCTCCAATGTTCTAAATATTGGTCTTTTGAATGATCACCATAAGAAGCTCATCCCTGTGTATCACCGGATGTCCAGTGACAGTGCAGCATGGAGGCACTCAGAATACCAACGCATGCCTCAACTTGGTCATATGGGCCCAATGTCCAAAACTGCAGCCATGAAGGTTATTTCTACATTCAATGAGGGTGCCTCTGCCATGCTGGCTGTGGAGAAATTGTGGCTTCAGAGAACAGACTGTTAAAGGTCCCATGACATGGTGCTCTTTGGATGCTTTTATATAGACCTTAGTGGTCCCCTAATACTGTATCTGAAGTCTCTTTCCCAAAATTCAGCTTTGGTGCAGAACTACAGCCACTAGAGCCAGTCCCACAATGAGCTTTCCTTAGTATGTGCCATTTCTGTGTCTGACGCTATTGAGGAGGAGAGTGGGAGGGGCAAGGTGGAGGGTGGGGGTGTGGCCTTGACCAACTGCCACTTTTCTCGTTTGAAAGCCATGATGTCTCTCTCTCATGGGTTGGCCATATTCTCTGGGCGGGCAAAGCAGAGAAAGGGGAGGTAACCTTGCTTGTTATGACCTCATAACAAGCAGATTCCAAAACGGCTCATCTGAGCTTTCCTTTTCTCAAAGGCAGAGCAGGATACCCAAGGCTCGGTTTACACCTATCGCCATTTCTAGCCACTGGGAGACCATAGGCAGGCTGGGGGAACTCATATTATTGTTAAAAAACCTCATAAAGTGAAATTTTCATGCCATGGGACCTTTAATGCAATGAAGGATGATGACATGGTTAGGATCTCAAAAGCCAATAGTGTCCATTCCGCCAGTGCAAAGTGGAGCCTTAAAAGTGTAAGCACAGCCAAAACATATGGTACTGGCTTGGATATGTAGACTGTAAACTAACTTGGGGGAACTAGGCTGTGCAATGGTTGTGTTATGTCAGTTTGAAGTTTGTGATGTAATGGTGTTCAGTTGAAGGCCATGTTGATGTGTTGTTTTGGATGTTATGATCAGTGATGGATGAAGCAATAATGAGTTTTGGATGTTAAACAGTGTGATACATGGATTTTACTTGGACCTAAAGTATATTTTGTCTGTAATTCGTGGCTTTCAATAGAAATTAGTAGGGCTGTCACCTCTTAGTCGATTAGTCGACTAGTCGGTCATTTTGGTCTTAGTCGACTAAGATTTCTTTAGTCGATTAGTCATTTTTTATGCTTATTCATGCTTAATTACTTATTTCCAAGAAACTTCTGAGCACATTTATGGTAAACACAAGATTTAAAGTGGTGCTTTTGCATGATTAATTGTGGAGAAACTCAGTTTCACAGATGGTTAATTAACTACATTTATATTGTGCTTTTCTAGTCTTAACCACCTCTCAAAGCGCACAGCTCTGTCAATTAAATCAACTAATCGATTAGTCGATAAAAAAAGTGTTAGTCGACTAAGAATTTCTTTAGTCGAGGACAGCCCTAGAAATTAGTGGAATTTTGCCATAAAAATCTTTAAAGGCCGTTTTCTCAAAATGAGTTTTTTCCTCACACTCGGCATGACGTTTTTCACTTCTGTAGCACCTATATACACCAAACTTTACAGTTGTATTCCCAACTATATGAAGGTTTGTCCAGAGGGATTTGTTGATATATCATTCTTGGCCTGATTTATGTGACATTTTATGCCTAAAAATAGGGCAGAAATCATTTTTTTAAGGCTATTGGCAGTATTTTGTGATTTACTGGGTAACAAAAGGAGATATTCATAATCCCCTCTGGTTAAGTCTTTTCATTGAGTATATCAACAAAATGCAAAAATAATTTTGAACCTAGTTTTTTTTTTTTCCAATGGTCAAATTCGTCACGTCAAAATATATGCAAATTAGCGCATATTTAATTATATATAGCTTGATTAGCATATTTAAACATAAAATTACAGAAAACTTGCAATACATATTTTTCTCCTATTCATGTGAGTAAACAACTGGTAAAGTTTCATGGTGATATCTGTTACTTAAAATTTTTTACCCTATTCACCTGTAGTGTCTCGCCTTAAGTACACTGGAGCACAAAAAATAATCAATGCGGGAGTGAGCGCGGTGACGTGTGGAGAAAAGGTGTAATCCTTGCTAGTAGGATTGTGCATTCTCCATATATCTGTAAGATCATGGGATTCCACAACTGCATTAAACATGTCCGATATGTGTTTTTGGGCTTTGCGTGGCTGGACCCCTGATCTATCCTGATTTAAGTCTAGTACTGCATTCATGTCTCCCCCTATAATTAGTCAGTATTCATTGAGAGAAGTGCATATAGAGACAAAGGCTATTTTCCTACTCCTTATCGTAATAGATATATCATGCTTCTTTACTACTTTTGTCCATCTATGGTGAGTGTGCATCTCCGTGACAGCAAAACAATGAAGCCCTTGGTTCTGGTGTCATCACTAGATGCAGCAGCAACTTTGAAATAATTATTTTGTAGACGATTTACATCTCTTTTATGCAAATGTGATTCTTGAATAAGCGCCACGTCTATGTTCTTCCTTCTTAAATAGTCCAGGAATTTAGCTCGTTTGATCAGCCGGTTTAGCCCCGTGATGTTAACAGAAAGGATTGAAAGTTCAGCCATCTTCAAAATTTACACATATATATGTCTCGAGTACCCTACCGGGATTCACTGATACATTTTTAACGAAGGGGGAGCTGTTAGATCTAAGCACAGTGTGGTGAAAACACAAAATAAATATCTAAAGACATTTGAGCTTTTGGACCCCTTTTTTTAATTAGTTTTTAAGTAGAAAAAAAAATGTATGTAAAGAGATATAGTAAAATAAAAAGTGCTAAATTTCAGGTTGTGGCCGACTAGCGGGTCCTGCTTTGGTTGTTTGATAAATTGATCAACATTGATTGTGATTGGCGATTTGCTGTGCATGCAGAGTGCATGTCACACACTTGCAACGTAGGGTTACGTTTTTTTTATGATTGGTATTAAGTTTCCAGCGTCGCAGCTCCAAACCATAATGTTAGTTAGGAGGACAGACGCCTCGTTTCTTTAGGCTAACTATATTAGCTTTAGCCTGGCTGGTAGCAGCTTTCTGCGGTGAGATGTCATGATTATGTTGCTTTAATCAGTTGATTTAGTTCGTCATTGCAGCGTACATAAAACACTGACTACTGTAGCTTCACTACCCATGGGAAATTATGTGCATCATTGTGTCAGTGGCAGCTGCCGCTTACGGTACTTTTCTACACATGGGACAACCTCACTTCCCCAGACCTGCCAACCTTGACAAACTTTTTTGAGTAGCAACTTACTGATTTATTGTCGCAGTCTACACGCACGCGAAATTAATGTGCCATTAAATGTCAAATCTGTATACATTTTAAACCCTAGAAAATAATTACAGGGTTTCTGCAATCTCATTTCATGCTTTTTCATGCCCTTTTTCATGCCACTTTAAACTAATTTAATGCCCATGTCCAACTGCAGATACTTTAACACACAAATTGTAAGCATTTGACAATGCCAATTTTTAATATTTGAAAATCCAAATTTAACTGTCAGAAGGCACACAAGATGGTTTACAGTCCTTAAACGCAACACAAAGTGCTTCACAAAATAAGAACACAACAGAAATACAAATATTTAAAACACTGTTCACTGAGCAGCTCGCGTCTCTGCCCCCCGGATCTCAAAACAACATGCACCGATAATTAAAAGTAATGAACCTATACTGCTTACGGCAGTAGGCAAATTCGCCAAAATCATGTCAACCAGTCCCAAAAGTTAGACTAACTTCAAGTAAGCACCGCCATCTGAACTGAAAGCTTGTACTGAAACAGGGTGTAGCCAGACTTTCGTTTCTAAGGGGGAATACCCTCTGTCCTCCCCACACACACACCCACCCTGAGGATCCAGGTGAGGAAAATCCACCCATGGGGAGCCATTAGTGCATATGTCTTAGTTCCTTTCCTTTTTGCTCCAACTCTGTCTCAACAGCACGTTGGAGTTTACCCCGGTGGACGAGAGGGTCGCCTCCCTACGCCTGCGGGTTGTGGGGGGGAAAACTCTGACTGTTGTTTGTGCATATGCACCAAACAGGAGTTCGGAGTATTTGGCCTTCTTGGAGACCTTGAGTGGAGTGGCAATGGTGGAGACACCTGGAGAGGCGTGATTGGGAGGAACGGCCTCCCTGATCTAAACCAGAGTGGTTGTTTGTTGTTGGACTTCTGTGCTAGTCATGGATTGTCTATAACGAACACCATGTTCGAACATAGGGTTGCTCATAAGTGTACCTGGTACCAGAGCACCCTAGGCCAAAGGTCAATGATCAATTTTATAATCGTTTCATCTGATCTGAGGCCGTATGTTTTGGACACTCGGGTGAAGAGAGGTGCAGAGCTGTCAACCGATCATCTGGTGGTGAGTTGGGTCAGGGGGTGGGGGAAGACTCTGGACAGACCTGGTAAGCCCAAACGTGTAGTGCGGGTAAATTGGGAACGTCTGGAGGAGGCCCCTGTCCAACAGACTTTCAACTAGCACCTCCGGCGGAGCTTTTCGTGCATCCCTGTGGAGGCTGGGGGCATTGAACCCGAGTGGACAATGTTCAAAGTTTCCATTGCTGAAGCTGCGGCGAGGAGCTGTGGTCTTAGGGTCTTAGGTGCCTCAAGGGGCGGTAACCCACGAACACCGTGGTGGACACCAGTGGTCAGGGAAGCCGTCCGACTGAAGGAGTCTTTCCGGGATATGTTATCCCAGAGGACTCCGGAGGCAGTTGCAGGGTACCGATGGGCCCGAAGGGCTGCAGCCTCTGCTGTGAAAAAGGCAAAGCAGCGGGTGTGGGAGAAGTTTGGAGAAGACATGGAGGACTTTCGGTCGGCACCAAAGTGCTTCTGGAAAACTGTTCGCCACCTCAGGAGGGGGAAGCAGGGAACCATCCAAGCTGTGTACAGTAAGGATGGGACACTGTTGACCTCAACTGAGGAGGTAATAGGGCAGTGGAAGGAGCACTTTGAGGAACTCCTGAATCCGACTAATACGCCCTCTATGTTAGAGGCAGAGCTGGAGGATGACGGGGGATTGTCGTCGATTTCCCAGGCGGAAGTCACTGATGTAGTCAAACAACTCCACAGTGGCAAAGCCCCGGGGATTGATGAGATCCGTCCAGAAATGCTCAAGGCTCTGGGTGTGGAGGGGCTGTCCTGGTTGACACGTCTCTTCAACATTGCGTGGAAGTCTGGAACAGTGCCAAAGGAGTGGCAGACTGGGGTGGTGGTTCCCCCTTTTTAAAAAGGGGGGACCAGAGGGTGTGTGCCAATTACAGGGGTATCACACTTCTCAGCCTCCCTGGTAAAGTCTACTCCAAGGTGCTGGAAAGGAGGGTTCGGCCGATAGTCGAACCTCGGGTTGAGGAGGAACAATGCGGATTCCGTCCTGGTCGTGGAACAACGGACCAGCTCTTCACTCTCGCAAGGATCCTGGAGGGAGCCTGGGAGTATGCCCAACCCGGTCTACATGTGTTTTGTGGATTTGGAGAAGGCGTATGACCGGGTCCCCCGGGAGATACTGGGGTCTCTACTCAGGGCCATCCAATCTCTGTACGGCCAAAGTGAGAGCTGTGTCCGGGTTCTCGGCAGTAAGTCGGACTCGTTTCAGGTGAGGGTTGGCCTCCGCCAGGGCTGCGCTTTGTCACCAATCCTGTTTGTAATATTTATGGACAGGATATCGAGGCGTAGTCGGGGTGGGGAGAGGTTGCAGTTCGGTGGGCTGGGGATCTCATCGCTGCTCTTTGCAGATGATGTGCTCCTGATGGCATCATCGGCCTGTGACCTTCATCTGGATCGGTTCGCAGCCGAGTGTGAAGCGGTTGGGATGAGGATCAGCACCTCTAAATCGGAGGCCATGGTTCTCAGCAGGAAACCGATGGAATGCCTTCTCCAGGTAGGGAATGAGTCCTTACCCCAAGTGAAGGAGTTCAAGTACCTTGGGGTTTTGTTCGCGAGTGAGGGGACAGTGGAGCGGGAGATTGGTCGGAGAATCGGCGCAGCGGGTGCGGTATTACATTCCATCTATCGCACCGTTGTGACGAAAAGAGCGCTGAGCCAGAAGGCAAAGCTCTCGATCTACCGTCAGTTTTCGTTCCTACCCTCACCTATGGTCATGAAGGCTGGGTCATGACCGAAAGAACGAGATCCAGGGTACAAGCGGCCGAAATGGGTTTCCTCAGGAGGGTGGCTGGCGTCTCCCTTAGAGATAGGGTGAGAAGCTCAGTCATCCGTGAGGAGCTCGGAGTAGAGCCGCTGCTCCTTTGCGTCGAAAGGAGCCAGTTGAGGTGGTTCGGGCATCTGGTAAGGATGCCCCCTGGGCGCCTCCCTAGGGAAGTGTTCCAGGCACGTCCAGCTGGGAGGAGGCCTCGGGGAAGACCCAGGACTAGGTGGAGGGATTATATCTCCAACCTGGCCTGGGAACGCCTCGGGATCCCCCAGTCGGAGCTGGTTAATGTTGCTCGGGAAAGGGAAGTTTGGGGTCCCCTGCTGGAGCTGCTCCCCCCGCGACCCGACACCGGATAAGCGGACGAAGATGGATGGATGGACAGTCGTGCATGAATACCTACAGCAGTGTTCAACACTGAAAACACACAGCTCAGTTCAGCGTTTCCTTGCAGCTCTGCTACAGTAGCAGATAACCTTTAACGTTACATGCCAGTCAAATCGTCTCTAAACAGTCCGCTCACAGTGAAGTCCTGCACGGATCAACAGATGTTATAGTCTGGCGGCTGCTCGCTCTGTTTGTTACGCACACCGGGCAGATTGATGCGCTCTTTGCAGATGTCACCGCTCGGTGTTTGGCTAGCTAATAAGCCGTTAGCCTGTTAGCTTGAGCTTTGTCTGAAGGCACCGAGTGGCCAGCCAAGGTCTGATAGACACCGACACATTCCGCACATCCTCTGCTCAGTTTAACCGCTAACCCCCCCCACGGTACCGGTCAGAGAGCCTTGTTTACTTGTGTCTCGGTCCGGTTCGTCCAGCGACGGGCTCCGGTCAGTTTTTAATTAGCCTACATTAGTAGGGCTGGTCCGAATACCATTTTTTGAGCTTCGAAGCTTCGGTAGTAATGAGCATCGAATATTTGAAGCTTCGGAGAGAGGGGGCTGAACATATTATTATCTCTAATAAAGGCAGGAATCTCTGTCTGTCTTTTTGTTTGCATGTTGATTATTTTGAGAACCTTTCATCCAAACGACTTCACAAGGGAGTGCAGTGTTGTATTTGGTGCAATATAGATAGACAGGCCAGACGCGTTCAGAATTAATAAACTTTTAACCTCTCAAGGATCACCCTCCCGTCAACGGGACACTTTGTAACTGGGGCGTCGCTGTAACCTCGATAAAACTTCCACTCATGAGCGTTTTTATAACTTTAAAGCATTAAATCTTCAAAATCTACAGCCATGTACACAACTGTTACAAAGTAAAAGAAAATAAAACGACTCAGCCGTAATCTGCGCCGCCAAGAGTGCATGCATACCTGTTGTCGTTGTCCTGTCAGCAACAAAGTGGTATTTTGACCAAAACTTGATTTTCATAAATCCCCAAGAGTCCAAGGAAATGTAATATCCAAGCTTTATACTACAAAACGATCTCTTCGCCTCACAATGTTGAAGTTTCTGGCCGAATCACAACGGAAAATGGGAAACAGTTTTCCATTTCTGCACTTTTTATCGCCGCTAGCTTCTCTGCCCAGCTTGCTAAATGCTCAAAGTGGGCGTCATCCTGTACCGACAGTCTCTTCTTCTTCTTCTTCTTTGTAGTTTATTGGCGGTTGGCAAACCAACTTAAATGTGCATTACCGCCACCAACTGGACTGGAGTGTGAACGAGAGATAAATGCAGAAAATAAATAAACCAAAAAAAAACGAATATTCAAATGTCAAATTTTAAAATCGAATACCAACCCACAGAACGAATATTCGAATATTCGGGTCCAGCCCTAACTCCCTATTGCGCGTTCTGCCAACCTGAACAAACTGGAACTTTCCTGCACATGGTCTGGGAGTGTGAACAGGTGTATGAGTTTTGGAATAAAACATCAATAATATCTGATGTCATTGGATGTCGACTTCCTACTGACCCGATTGTTTTGTAACTTAATGATGACTCTAAATTACACCTGCTCGGAAGACAGAGGAAAATTTGGCTAGCCGGATCAACTGCGACCAAAAGAATTATAGCTCAGCGCTGGCCCCACACACACACACACACACGCTTTGTGTAAAACAGTGGCTGGCATATTTACTGGACATAGTTATGCTGGAACTCTCTACAGCAAGGATTAACAAAGCCAAATCATTGACTATAGACCTATGAATTTAACGATACCTCACACAAGACCCTACGTCATACGGTTCATTAGCTGTGAAAAAGGTTGTGGCTAAAGCATAGGGGGCAGATCAAACCATCACCAATTAAAAAGGAACTCTGTGCTGAGTTCAGTGACACCTCACCCAAGACTCTACCTCAAACGGTTCAAATGTTATCAAAGGTGGCGTGGCTGAGTAAGTGGGCGTGGTTAAAGTATAGGGGGCGGCTCAGTATCACATGTAGACCACACATAAGTTTCATGTAAATTGGATGATGTTTGTCATATAGGCGCATTTCCTGTTGCCAGCGGGGGGCGCTATGACCAAAAGTCAATTTTGACCTGTAGATGTCCTCAGGCCTGGACCATTGTCAATCGTGACAAATTTCGGGCAGATACGACAACGTACACTCAAGTTGCAACAACTTCTTTGTTCATTGCTAAACACTCAAAATGGCCGCCACTGACGAAAAGTTTTTCATTTAATAACTTTTCATCTTTAAGGTGTTGAGATGGTACAGACAGAGTTTAAAGTCCATCGGATGAACTCTCTAGGAGGAGGAGTTAAAGTATAGCGCCTACTTTTAGGCCTACTTCCTGTTGCCACTAGGGGGCGCTATGACTTTGAGTAAATATCAGTCTTTTTGTCCTCAGGGTTGGACTCTTATGAATCCTGAAAAGTTTTGAGCCAGTTTCGAGGTAATCGGACAACGTACACTCATGTTACACCCACTTCCTGTTTTGGTGGCAAAACGCACAAAATGGCTGCCCCGCCACGGCCACGCTCCAAGACCAAAAGTTTTTCTTTTTACAACTTTTCATCTTTAACGTCTTAAGATGGCACAGACCGAATTTGAAGTTGATCGGATGAAATCTCTAGGAGGAGTTCGTTAAAATCCGACATGTGGAAATTGCCAAAATCACACTAATTTCGAACTTTGAAATCAAAATGGTGGACTTCCTGTTGGGTTTAGGTTATGGCTCCAATGACGTTTTTATGACATGGTACATATGTGTACCAAGTTTCGTGAGTTTACGTTAAACGCACTGCAGGAGCTCAAGTTTTTTTAACTTTGTAGGGGGCGCTAGCGAGCCATTTTTGCGCGCCTATTCCCGAAACCCTTAAAATGTGTAAATTTTCACCAGACTTGATGCGACTGCCAAATTTGGTGAGTTTTTGAATATGTTAAGGCCCTCAAAAAGGCAATCCTTTTTTGTAGAAAATAATAATTCCTTCAGTTTCAATAGGGCCTTCGCCGCTGTCGGCACTCAGGCCCTAATAAAAAGTTAATCTTAAAAAAATAAATAAAGACGGAGACAAAAATAGAGAGATTTGCTCTACCGCAGCAGCCTTACTTAACAGGCTGCAGACGGTTGTCAAAGCGGTCGTGCACAGAGAATTTTTTTTCATGGGTATGAAAATAAGTTTTTCATACTTTTACAGTTTGCCTATAAAACTCTGCTACAGCTCTGCAAAAGGCAGACTAGTGAACATCTGGGCACCCACTGCCAGTGGACTGTTAGGAAATTAATTAAACAGCTCTGCTGTTGTTTAAGCTAGTTCTGTACATTCTATGGTGAAAACTCGGCATAAAGCACAGTGAGACAAAATGTATGTTGTTGTTGTTCGGGGAACATTGACGGCGACCTGTGACAACTGCCCTACTATAATTTCCAACCAATTGCATAGTTCGTCCTGCCCCGGGTGTCGCCCCAGTGACCTAAGTCGTGTGCAATTCACATTAAAATCGACCCTGGTCTACCCTTATCAAACCCACCTTGCTACCTGGGTCACGAAGCTGAGCAGATCAAGGAGAGTTATGCTTATACGTGCATTCAATCTATGTGTCTTACATCAGCATTTGTCTACTTTTAGTACTAGTGCTGTCCTCCTGGTTTTTTATTAAATCCCATTATTAAATGTATAAATGTTTGTGTTTGGTTTGTGTGCAGGACTTTGCTGATGAGCTTGATGTGATGCCGTTAATCACCATGGAGAACAATGTGATCCACAACAATGAAGGCTATGGGGTGATTCTAGTGAAACCCAACAACGGGGAACAACATGGAGAACCTCTGGACACAAGTGAAGGTAGGTAGAGAACTTGAATATGTGGAGCATTAAATAAAAATGTGGAGATGAAGGCAGATCTGTATGTAAGAAGCTTTACAGCATAGAATCAAGATTAAATAGACCTTTTGCTCCCAGAAAACCATACTGAACCAACCACAGAGAACAACAGCACAGGTGGTGACGCAGCCTCAACCTCAAGCAGAAAGTGGCAGTTTAGTCGTCAGCTGAGCAAAAACAAGGAGACGTCCTGCAGCCGAGCTGTCCAGGACCTGATGGACCACCAGATCTTCGTCTCCATTCAGGGAAACCAGTTCAGACGCAATGGGATGGGAGATTTAGGCACCTTTTTCTACTGACAAACAACTTCAACACACTCTGAACTTTTCTATTGACAAAATGTCCGACTGGCTGGACATCAATACACGTCGGCAATCAGAACTAGCATGCGTCTTTTAAGATCTTCCCCAGAGTTTATTTAATGGACAGTTTTTAGATGATTGCCGTTGTTTGGCAAGAAATACAATTAGCTGATTCACATCCATCTATTGTGTTCTGCAGAGACAATGTTCCTGTGTATCAAGTGTGTTGTGATCCGTTACAAGCTGTGTGTTTCTAAAGCACTCTGGCTTCTGCCTGTTTGATGGTAAATTGATCCCCACGTTTGTACGAATGCTTTTATCTTATTTATTTCTTCGGGCTTCTGACGCTAAATGTTTTTAATAGTTTTTTAATGCATAATTTGTTTGAAATCCACTTTAGTCACTTTGAATGCAGTTTTGGTAGTTCCATTTCAAATGTAATAAATGTTACCTTTAAGGTAGTGAACGTAGTGCGCAGTTAATGATACAGATTTCACACAAATATTCATTGTTTTCTTTGTTTGTTAGTTAGATGTGATTTTCACGTGGTGCCTCTGTGTTTTATGGTTGAGGGAAGTCTTCAAGTTGATGGGCTCTAACAGTAGAAGCCTGGTGAAAATAATAGAGCTGCAATAATTAGAAACGTATCCAATTATTTTGATAATGATTCATCGTTTTTAGTATTTTTTATGCAAAAATGGCACACAAACAATGCTGTGGTCAGCATCTCGAATATGGCAATTTCTTGCTTTTTTTCGTTTTATGTCATATTAAAATATCTTGGGTTTTGGATAAAACAAAGACATTAAGAGACATCACCTTAGACTGAGGAACTGGGATGGACATTTTTCTTTATTTTTTTAGATCGATTAGCCTAAAAAATAAACTGATGTTTGGTATTTAGATTGACTGATGATACAAATGAGTCTTTGGTATAAACTGCTACTTGTGGAAATTGTGAATTTAATGAAAGTCCTGCAGATTAAAAAGTGTCTGTTGAAACCTCTGTTGTGGTGGTGTAGTATGATAATCATATGTGTGTTGTTACCTGACTAAACTCCCTTAAAGTTTTTAATGCTTTGGATCATTCATTAGGTGCATATTAATATTCATGACATTTGAAGGGCACATAACTTATTTAGGACTCAACACATGAACTTTAGGACTGGGTCTTGTATGTATGTATGTTAGAATAGAATAAAATCAAAACTATAAATAAAGTTATTTATTCTACCAATCCCTTCCTTTTTCTGCCTACTGTTGGCTTCACTGGCCTTTTCCTTCAGAAGCTGGCAGTTTGGAAGGGTTAATAGGCTTGGCTAAGGCCTAGAAACGTGTCAGATCTGACATACGGAAATAAATGCCCATCCGGTAAGCTCCGACTTTCCTTTTGTCTGCTGTTGTCTCTGCCTGATGTGCCTCGTTTGCTGTTCCGTGGTTCAAGATTTACGCTCTTCTTGTTTTGCGGGTTCGCTGGAGGAGACAACCAAGTGCAATACGCTGCTGCTCTTTTTCCTAGTCTGAGTTTTACATTTACTTACTTAGCTTACCTATTTTATTCATTTTAACTTATCTGTATTTTTTTCCGAGAGGGGTTTTATGTTTGTATTGAGGGCAGTTCATTTCGTTTGGCTATTGTGTTTAGTGACTTTTAATCTGGCCTGAGAAAATCTCAGGCCAGATTAAAAGTCACTAAACCTAATCTTAATCTAAAATAGCTTTACAGTCAAGAATCCTCATAAAGATGTTTCTGTTTCAGAATCATGTTCAAGGGTCTCTAAACAGCTTTTTGCGGCATTTAAAGCTTGTTTCCATCACTAAAATAGCATAACAGTCACTTCCTTCAAGAATCTCTTATAAAAGTTTATATGTCAGAATCAAGTGTAAGGTGCTCTAAACAGCTTCTTGCGGCGTGTAGACCTTGTTTCCATCACTAAAACAGCATAACAGCCATTTCCTTCAGAAATCTCTTTTAAAAGAAGTTTCCCTGTCAGAATCATGTGTAAGGTGCTCTAAACAGCTTCTTGCTGCGTGTTAAGCTTGTTTCCATCGCTAAAATAGCTTTACAGTCATTTTCTTCAAGAATCTCTTATAAAGATGTTTCTGTTTCAGAATCATGTTCAAGGGACTCCAAACAGCTTCTTGTGGCAGTAAAGCTTGTTAACATCACTAAAATAGCATTACAGCCATTTCCTTCAAGAATCTCTTATAAAAGAAGTTTCCCTTTCAGAATCATGTGTAAGAGTCGTTTCCTTCACAAATCTCTGATGAAGGAAGTTTCAATGTGAGAATCATGTTCAAGGTACTCCAAATAGGTTCTTGCGGCATGCAAAGCTTGTTTCCATCACTAAAATAGCATAACAGTCATTTCCTTCAAGAATCTCTTATAAACGAAGTTTATATGTCAGAATCATGTGTAAGCTGCTCCAAACAGCTTCTTGCGGCATGTAAAGCTTGTTTACATCACTAAAATAGCATTACAGCTATTTCCTTCAGAAATCTCTTTTAAAAGAAGTTTCCCTGTCAGAATCATGTTAAGGTCTCTAAACAGCTTCTTGCTGCGTGTTAAGCTTGCAAGAAATAGCTTTACAGTCAAGAATTCTCAAGTCAAGAGATTCTTAAAGATGTTTCTGTTTCAGAATCATGTTCAAGGGTCTCTAAACAGCTTTTTGCGGCATTTAAAGCTTGTTTCCATCACTAAAATAGCATAACAGTCATTTCCTTCACAAATCGCTTATGAAGGAAGTTTCAACGTGAGAATCATGTTCAATTCAATTCAATTCAATTTTATTTATAGTATCAAATCATAACATAGGTTATCTCGAGACACTTTACAGATAGAGTACGTCTAGACCACACTCTATAATTTACAAAGCAACCAACAATTCCAACAATTACAGTAATTTCCTCAAGAGCAAGCAGTGCGACAGTGGCGAGGAAAAACTCCCTCTTGGGAAGAAACCTCGGACAGACCCAGGCTCTTGGTAGGCGGTGTCTGACGGGCCGGTTGGGGGGTGTGATGAACAGTGGCGATAATAGTCACATTAATAATGGAACAGTGACTGGATGTAGCGGGAAGCTGCAGGGTTCAGCAGGAAGCTGCAGGGTTCAGCAGGACGCAGCAGGGCACCGTTGAGCTCAGCAACGAGTGTAGCAGCACCACGGCGACAGCTGGAACCAGGATCTTGGTGCCAACGTTGTCCAAGGAAATACGCTGGGGGAAAAAACATAAGGACTCCGGGAAAACTCCCCAGAAGCTAGGACTAGTAACTAGCATTTCCGGGACGGGATACACGCAAATAGTAATAGTAATAGAGAGGGAGAGGAGAGAGCAGCTCAGTGTGTCAAAGGAAGGAAGTCCCCCGGCAGTCTAGAACTATAACAGCGTAACTATAACAGCGTAACTGGAGACAGGTCATAAGGAGAGGTAGCTTTTTCGGGCTTAGAACTCTCCCCCTGCCGGATCGGGCTTGGCTGGCCTGCCTCCCTCTACTTTGTTATGTATTATTAATCTAACAATTATGAAGAGAAGCAGTTGGGCCAGTTAGGTGAACACTGCAACTCCTCACTCCCTAACTATAAGCTTTATCAAATAGAAGAGTTTTAAGTTCATTCTTGAAAGCGATTACAGTTTCTGCCCCCCAAACCCAGATCGGGAGCTGGTTCCATAGGAGAGGAGCCTGATAACTGAAGGCTCTGGCTCCCATTCTACTTTTAGAGAGGGTACCACCAGTAACTCTGCATTCTGGGAGCGCAGTGCTCTAGTGGGAAAATAGGGTATTAGGAGCTCTTCTAGATATGATGGTGCTAGACCATTTAGAGCTTTGTAGGTCAAGAGAAGGATTTTAAACTCAATCCTGTATTTTACAGGAAGCCAGTGCAGAGAAGCTAATACAGGAGAGATATGATCTCTTTTCTTAGTTCTTGTGAGAACACGCGCTGCAGCATTCTGGATCAGCTGGAGAGTCTTAAGGGACTTATTTGAGCAACCTGACAATAGGGAATTACAATAGTCCAGCCTAGACGTAACAAATGCATGAACTAGTTTTTCAGCGTCGTTTTGAGACAGGATATTCCTAATTTTGGCAATGTTGCGAAGATGAAAAAATGCTGTTCTTGAGGTTTGTTTTGGATTGGCATTAAAGGATATATCCTGATCAAAAATAACTCCTAAATTTCTGACAGTAGTGCTGGAGGCCACGGCAATACCATCCAGAGTAGCTATGTCTTTAGATAATGAGGTTCTGAGGTGTTTAGGTCCCAGTACAATAACTTCAGTTTTGTTAGGGTTTAACATCAGAAAATTATATGTCATCCAGGATTTTATATCTTTAATGCACGCTTGAAATTTAGCTAGCTGACTGGTTTTGTCTGGCTTGATTGACAAGTATAAATTGGGTGTCATCTGCATAACAGTGAAAGTTAATTGAGTGTTTCCTGATAATATTGCCTAGAGGAAGCATATATATAGGGAGAAAAGAATTGGTCCAAGCACTGAGCCTTGAGGAACCCCATGGCTAACTTTAACATACTTGGAGGATTTATCATTAACATTAACAAATTGAGATTGATCAGAGAAATAAGACTTAAACCAGCTTAGTGCGATTCCTTTAATGCCAACCAAGTGTTCCAATCTCTGGAACAGGATTGAATGGTCAATAGTGTCAAATGCAGCACTAAGATCTAGTAAAACAAGAATGGAGACAAGTCCTTTGTCTGCAGCAGTTAAAAGGTCGTTAGTAATTTTCATCAGTGCCGTCTCTGTGCTATGATGCTTTCTGAAACCTGATTGAAAGTCATCAAATAAACTATTGCTATGTAGAAAATCACATAACTGATTAGCAACCACCTTCTCAAGGATCTTGGATAGAAAGGGAAGGTTAGATATAGGTCTATAGTTTGCTAAGACCTCAGGATCTAGGGTGGGTTTTTTCAGAAGAGGTTTTATCACAGCTACTTTAAATGACTGCGGTACATAACCTGTTAATAAGGACATATTGATCATATCTAGTAATGAAGTGTTTACCACGGGTAACGCTTCTTTGAGTAATCTCGTTGGGATGGGGTCTAAGAGACAGGTAGATGGTTTAGCTGAGGATATCTTTAACATTAATTGTTGAAGGTCTATAGGATAAAAGCAGTTTAAGTATATATTGGGACTAGTCGTTATTTCTAGCGACTCTGCGTTTAAAGGTAAACCGTTAAAAGTTGAGGGCAAAAGGTCACGGATTTTATCTCTAATTGTTGTAATTTTATCATCAAAGAAGCTCATAAAGTCATCACTACTCAGAGCTAGAGGAATAGATGGCTCAGTAGAGCTATGACTATCTGTCAGCCTGGCTACAGTGCTGAAAAGAAACCTTGGGTTGTTCTTGTTTTCTTCTATTAATGATGAGTAATAGTTTGATCTGGCCTTTCTTAGGGCCTTCCTATAGGTTTTGAGACTTTCTTGCCAATCCAAACGGGATTCTTCCACTTTTGTGGAACGCCACTTACATTCAAGGTTTCGCGAGATTTGTTTTAATTTTTGAAGATTTGAATGCTGTTGGAATATCTTCTTTAAATGTAGCTATAGCATTGTCAGATAGGCATCTGGTGTAGAAGCTTTTATCTAATTTAATATAGTCAGGTAGTAAGAATTCGAAAGTGATTAAAGAATGATCTGATAATACCGAATTCTGCGCAAGGTGCTCTAAACAGCTTCTTGCGCGTGTAAAGCTTTTTCCATCACTAAAACAGCATAACAGTCATTTCCTTCACAAATCTCTTATGAAGGAAGTTTCAATGTGAGAATCATGTTCAAGGTGCTCCAAACAGCTTTTTGCTGCGTGTTAAGCTTGTTTCCATGTTGTTTTAGAGTGTTAAGCTTGTTTCCATCGCTAAAATAGCTTTACAGTCAAGTATCCTCATAAAGATGTTTCTGTTTCAGAATCATGTTCATGGTGCTCCAAACAGCTTATTGCGGCATCTAAAGCTTGTTCCCATCGCTATAATAGATTTATAGTCATTTCCTTCAAGAATCTCTTATAAAGATGTTTCTGTTTGAGAATCATGTTCAAGGGTCTCTAAACAGCTTCTTGCCGCATATAAAGCTTGTTTCCATCACTAAAATAGCTTTACAGTCATTTCCTTCAAGAAACTCTTTTAAAAGAAGTTTCCCTGTCAGAATCATGTGTAAGGTGCTCTAAACAGCTTCTTGTGGCGTGTAAAGTTTGTTTCCATCACTAAAACAGCATAACAGTCATTTCCTTCAAAAATCTTTTATGAAGGAAGTTTCAATGTGAGAATCATTTTCAAGGGTCTCTAAACAGCTTCTTGCGAAGTGGAAAGCTTGTTTCCATGTTGTTTTAGAGTGTTAAGCTTGTTTCCATCGCTAAAATAGCTTTAAAGTCAAGAATCCTCATAAAGATGTTTCTGTTTCAGAATCATGTTCAAGGGTCTCTAAACAGCTTCTTGTGGCGTGTAAAGCTTGTTTCCATCACTAAAACGGCATAACAGTAATTTGTCATTTCCTTCATAAATCTCTTATAAAAGAAGTTTCAATGTGAGAATCATGTTCAGGGTACTCCAAAAAGCTTCTTGCGGCATGTAAAAATTGTTTCCATCACTAAAATAGCATAACAGTCATTTCCTTCAAAAATCTCTTATGAAGGAAGTTTCAATGTGAGAATCATTTTCAAGGGTCTCTAAACAGCTTCTTGCAAAGTGTAAAGCTTGTTTCCATGTTGTTTTAGAGTGTTAAGCTTGTTTCCATCGCTAAAATAGCTTTACAGTCAAGAATCCTCATAAAGACGTTTCTGTTTCAGACTCATGTTCAAGGTGCTTTAAACAGCTTCTTGCGGCTTATAAAGCTTGTTTCCATCACTAAAATATCATAACAGTCATTTCCTTCAAGAATCTCTTATAAAAGAAGTTTCTATGTCAGAATCATGTGTAAGGTGCTCCAAACAGCATCTTGCGGCTTGTTTCCATCACTAAAATAGCATTACAGTCGTTTCCTTCAAGAATACCATTAAGTAGTAGCATTAAGTAGTGCTCACTTAAAAAATGTGAGCTAATTATTTACTTAGAAAAAGCAAGCTGCATTAACGTCAAAACCATGAGCTAACATTTACTTAAAAAAAACAAGTTGTCTTCACTTAACAAATATAAGCTTATTGAGTATTACTCAGAATAAACAAGCTGTGTTCACTTAATAAAATGTAAGTTTATTAAGTATTGTTTACTCAGAACAATTAAGTTGCACTAATTTACCATTTGTCTTCACTTAACAAATCCATCGCTAAAATAGCTTTACAGTCAAGAATCCTCATAAAGATGTTTCTGTTTCAGAATCATGTTCAAGGGTCTCTAAACAGCTTCTTGCGGCATATAAAGCTTGTTTCCATCACTAAAATACCAGTCATTTCCTTCAAGAAACTCTTTTAAAGATGTTTCTGTTTCAGAATCATGTTCAAGGTGCTCTAAACAGCTTCTTGTGGCATGTGAAGCTTGTTTCCATCACTAAAATATTATAACAGTCATTTCCTTCAAGAATCTCATATAAAAGAAGTTTATATGTCAGAATCATGTGTAAGGTGCTCCAAACAGCTTCTTGCTGCATGTTAAGCTTGTTTCCATCGCTAAAATAGCATTACAGCCATTCACTTCAGAAATCTCTTTTAAAAGAAGTTTATACGTCGGAATCATGTGTAAGGTGCTTTAAACAGCTTCTTGCGTGTAAAGCTTGTTTCCATCACTAAAACAGCATAACAGTCACTTCCTTCACAAATCTCTTATCAAGGAAGTTTCAATGTGTGAATCATTTTCAAAGTGCTCTAAACAGCTTCTTGCTGCGTGTTAAGCTTGTTTCCATGTTGTTTTAGAGTGTTAAGCTTGTTTCCATCGCTAAAATAGCTTTACAGTCAAGAATCCTCCCAAAGATGTTTCTGTTTCAGAATCATGTTCAAGGTGCTCTAAACTGCTTCTTGCGGCATATAAAGCTTGTTCCCATCGCTATAATAGCTTTATAGTCATTTCCTTCAAGAATCTCTTATAAAGATGTTTCTGTTTCAGAATCATGTTCAAGGTGCTCGAAACAGCTGCGGCTTGTAAAGCTTGTTTCCATCAGTAAAACAGTATAACAGTCATTTCCTTTAAGAATCTCTTATAAAAGAAGTTTATATGTCAGAATCAAGTGTAAGGTGCTCTAAACATCTTCTTGCATCGTGTTAAGCTTGTTTCCATCGCTAAAACAGCTTTACAGTCAAGTATCCTCATAAAGATGTTTCTGTTTCAGAAACATGTTCAAGGGTCTCTAAATTTCATTCACAAATCTCTTATGAAGGAAGTTTCAATGTGAGAATCATGTTCAAGGTGCTCTAAAATGCTTCTTGCGCGTGTAAAGCTTTTTCCATCACTAAAACAGCATAACAGTCATTTCCTTCACAAATCTCTTATGAAGGAAGTTTCAATGTGAGAATCATGTTCAAAGTACTCCAAACAGCTTCTTCCTGCGTGTTAAGCTTGTTCCCATGTTGTTTTAGAGTGTTAAGCTTGTTTCCATTGCTAAAATAGCTAAAACAGTAATTTCCTTCTGAAATCTATTTTAAAAGAAGTTTCCCTGTCGGAATCATGTGTAAGGTGCTCTAAACAACTTCTTGCTGCATGTTAAGCTTGTTTCCATCGCTAAAATAGCTTTACAGTCAAGTATCCTCATACAGATGTTTCTGTTTCAGAATCATGTTCATGGTGCTCCAAACAGCTTCTTGCGGCATATAAAGCTTGTTCCCATCGCTATAATAGATTTATAGTCATTTCCTTCAAGAATCTCTTATAAAGATGTTTCTGTTTGAGAATCAAACAGAAACATGTTGTTGTTTTAGAGTGTTAAAGTTTGTGTCCATCGCTAAAATAGTTTTACAGTCAAGAATCCTCATGAAGATGTTTCTGTTTCAGAATCATGTTCAAGGGTCTCCAAACAGCTTCTTGCGGCATGTAAAGCTCGTTTATAGTCTTACATTTCTCACCTGATAGTTACTGGTTTTATTGTTTTTAATTGCTTTTAATATGCTTGTTTTATAGGTTTGTTTTATTGCTTATCTTTTTTTAATATGCTATATGGTGCTATAGGTTTTACTGTATGCTATATAAATATAATGTATTATTAGAAGAGTCTACAAAACAATGATAAAATGGTTAATATCCTTTTTGTAGCTCTCGATCTCAAATGTAAGTCGACCCTAACATTATTTCAGCAGTACATGCTGGCTTTAATTAAGATGAGAATTAATTTGTCTTTTGATGTTTTGGCTTAATTATTTTGACTTCGATTTGACCGCTGTTTCAAAGCTTTTCAAACACTGTTTTGACGTAACGTATTGCAGATTGGTGCCGATGTGCTTATAGCGTAATACTGTTGGTGCAGTGTTGGTGAATGTAAGATGCCTAAACCAAGAAGGATTCATTGTTCTTAATGAAAAATAAGTATTACAGTAGTTATTATTTAATAGCATTTCTTTTTTATCATTTCACCCCTTGATTTCTTTTCTTCTGCTGTTACAGTTCCCCATCATTTCACCAAATGTACAACGTTTATCTATTTTTACTAACTAAAGATTGTGTGCCAACTCCTTTTGTAATCCTCTCCCGACTAATTCTCTTTTTTGTGAATTGATCATTTTGTGCAGCTATGACATATCCACTGTTTAGTGTTTCTTTTAATGCCAAGGCAAGTTTGGTTAAAATTGAACTGAACAAAAACTTGACACACAGATCAACACGTTCCGTACTCCTGGCTCACTGCAGTAGCACAACTGTTGACCATGATTTTGAAATATTGCTGCTGGTTTTGGGTCAGAAAAATACTCTTCAATAGCTCTGGATTTATACCATCCGTCCATCCATCTTCGTCCGCTTATCCGGTGTCGGGTCGCGGGGGGAGCAGCTCCAGCAGGGGGCCCCAAACTTCCCTTTCCCGAGCAACATTAACCAGCTCCGACTGGGGGATCCCGAGGCGTTCCCAGGCCAGGTTGGAGATATAATCCCTCCACCTAGTCCTGGGTCTTCCCCGAGGCCTCCGCCCAGCTGGACGTGCCTAGGGAGGCGCCCAGGGGGCATCCTTACCAGATGCCCGAACCACCTCAACTGGCTCCTTTCGACGCAAAGGAGCAGCGGCTCTACTCCGAGCTCCTCACGGATGACTGAGCTTCTCACCCTATCTCTAAGGGAGACGCCAGCCACCCTCCTGAGGAAACCCATTTCGGCAGCTTGTACCCTGGATCTCGTTCTTTCGGTCATGACCCAGCGTTCATGACCATAGGTGAGGGTAGGAAATGGATTTATACATTTCTTAAAACTTATTCTAGCCGCAGTGGCATCAGGGTTCGCCAGTATTGTCCTATCTAAAGCAATTGCACCTTGCCACATTAACAAGAGCAATATCAGGAAAGTTGTCTAAAAGTAATCTGGGTTGATTTGAATGGGCTACAGTATAGGCTAACTATAAAATACCAGTATTGATGATGAATCTATAGCGTAGTAGTTATTGAATGAAACAGAACCCATTGAAATAATGGTCAAAATTTACTGTACAACTGATGCCAATTTATTTTAAAAGTTACAGTATACAAAACCTGATTAGACAGTACATTTGTGACTAGATTTTATTCTATTAAAAACAAATCTGGTCTTCATTTTGTAACATATAGTCATTGCAGTCATGGGAATCTGGGGGTTGTTCTGTAAAGAATGACAGATATCAGCAGAGGATACATTACAGAGAGGCTTTTAATGAGTCACTGAAGGGACTCATTAAAGCATTAGCATGGTAAGGATCTCACACACAAAAATCTGCTTTGTAAAAATAACTTATTTTCCAGTCAGATGCTTAAGTTACTGACAGAACTGAAGCAGTCCCATGTTGGCCCCAAGGTGGCGCTCACACCAAAACAGATGTCACCCACCCTTTGCTAAACTAACAAGAAATTGCCATTAACTAATAAAGTGACAGATGTGTATTGACCACAATCTTACACTCCACCCCTACTTCACCTTTTAAGCTCTACTAGGTTTTTTTATCTGACAAGTCATTAGAACAGTCAACAAAACCTCAATGTAAAAACCCTCCATTGCCATGCCATTACCATGCCTTAGTGTTCTTTTTTGGAAAACTACATCAGTATGTTAACTAAATAAAACTGCTGCTCTCACAAACTGCTACATGTGCTTACTTCTGTTTTTGGTTTCTTATAAGTCTTTACAGATGGTGTATTTCGATAAAGCCTATATATTTGGCATGCATTTTGTCATGATGTATTTGTCAATGTGACATTTAAGCACATCTAGATCTTACTAGCAGCTAACTTGGGAAGGAACTTGTTGTATTGATGATGCACCATTTAAACAAGGAAGAAATCTGATAATAGGTAGAATTATCTTTACTTCACTTACAGGAGATTTGACATAATTATTGATAGTTTATTTACCAGAACGAGTTCTTAAAATACAACCACAGCAGCACTAATATTTTGCTGTGTTACTTTGATCAAGTGTTACAACCCGTGAGAAAAGATAAGCACCTTGTTAGCTTGTAATTAACTGAGTTTCAGAAAAATAAATGTTGCAAACCCAATTACTCATCTGTAAAAATTGTTACATTTCAGATTTTCTTCTTACATTAAGTAAAAAAAAGGTGCAAAACATAACTATAGAGATGGCAAATCAATGTTTTTGATCACGTTGTTTGTATACATCATCCAACTAAAGAAAAGTACTCATAAATCTCACCTGGTAGTTACTGGTTTTATTGTTTTTATATGTTGGATTTTATTTTATTACTTATCTTTTTTTAATGTGCTACATGTGCTGGTTTTAGCATTTTATTTATATGCTATAAAAATAAAATGTATTATTAGATTAATCTACAAAACAATGATAAAAAGGTTAATTTTACAAACATATTCACTACTAATGACAGTATTCATCTAAAATGCAAGTCCACCCTACATTTCAGCAGTACATGCTGGCTTTGATTAAGATTAGAATTAATTTCGTTTCAAAGCTTTTCAAACACTGTATTGACGTAATGTATTGCAGATTGGTGCCAATGTGCAACGTGCATAATGCGTTGACTAAACCACAGAGGATTCATTGTTCTAGGGCGATTAATGACAACAAATAAGTATTACAGTAGTTATATTTAATAGCATAGAAAAGTACTCTTGTTTACTGGCACTTCTGTAAACCAATCACGCGTTTAGTGCTGTATGGCACTAAACGCCATACAGAGCAAAGGCGCCTCTGCAAAACATCCTCAGGAAGGAACGTACATTCCAAAGTAGTTTTAGCTGGGAAACAGAAAACTCAGATTGGACAGTCTAGCTAGCTGTCTTGATTTACCCTGCAGATCTGAGAAAAAGTTAACCATAGTCCTCATAAATCGAGCAGAGTTTAAAATTACAACAAAAAAAGGAAGGCATCCGAAAAGGGGAAAGAAAAAAAATGAAATCCGGCAGCACAGACTCGGAAGTGGTACGTCTATCTATCTATCTATCTATATCTCAATATATCTATATATATATATATATATATATATATATATATATATATATATATATATATATATATATATATATATATATATATATATATATATATATATATATATATATATATATGTATATATATATATATATATCTATGTATATCTATCTCTCTCTCTCTCTAAACTAGATTATTCCAAAAGTCGGGGACTGCAGTATCCCAAACTCCATGTAATGGATAAAGTTGTCATAAGAGGTGTGCAGAAACCCAAGCAGTGTAATGGTGTCTACCCCTGAGGCAAATGTTAATATTTGTTGCAGGGTCACAGGTCTAGTTCCCTCTAAAAAGGAGAAGCAAAACAGAAAAAAAGTTATTAATATGCCATCACTTTAAAACGGCGCAAATGTTAAGCAATAAACTTAAATGGTAAAATGTGTAATATTGACTTTAAAACTATACCATTAGCATTTATTTGACCAATTTTGAGGATAGCATAATTGGAAAACAAAACATACAATCCACCTCCAGGAGCCAGTCTTTCCAGAACATGAAAGCCTGATTCTCATGTCTGCGCCTGTTGCTCCCTGGCTCAGAAAAAGTTACGGTGAAGAGGTTCTGAAGGTCTTCCATATCAACACCTTTGGGGCCTCCAACAAAAAGAGGTTTCATTACCTCCGGATGCTTTGCTATTTATTGCCTCAGCAATTCCCAACTGCTGAAGTCCCGCTTCCAACCTGTAAAAGCACAAGTATTATACTCAGAAAATGCAGTGTTTCTATTCAAAAGTTAACAGCCAAACAACATTCCCACCACCTGCACACATTCCACCTTATCTTGGACACATGATTGATGGGCAGAGTGATCTTGGGCAATATGTCCTCATTTGCTAGATTTTTCACAGATGTCATCCCTACAATACAGTTTTTACGATTCAGATTTTAGACTTATGTTTATTTATATTTTCACTTCCAGATTTATACAGTGATATTAAAACCTAACATTTTACATTATCTTAAAGCCCCACTGGACTAATTTTTGGCTGTTAGTTACATGTCTATTATACAAAATTACTCTACAATAATAGTTTAGATGCACTAAATGTGTAGTTTTGAATGTTGCATTAAGTTTGGTGCTCACACATTTCAGTAGTGATACAAGTGAAAAGACGTTCATGTGGAGCCCTGGTGAGTTGCTCTTGTTCAAAATATTTGTCAAAAGTAAATATAACTGGCTTATGCAGTACTTGTTAAGAAGGGTACTATTACAAGGACAAGTGCAGCTATAAAGCAAGTAACCATGTCAGTAAAGGCATTTGTTAGTCTAAGTCCAGGTACATAGACCGGCACTAAATATACACTGTTATTTTTTAATACAAGTCTGTTTTGCCAAATACATGAGATGTTCTAATTGGTTTGCACAAAAAAAAAAAGGTTCTAGGTTTGGAAGGGGAAACTTTGGTTATTTGTTACTTACTGTTCCACAGCCTTGTGGGTTCGGCCCTCAGTGTAGGTCGTTGCCGCTTCCTCCACAAGGGCTTGTCTTTGGTCTAGAGTGTGAAGGAAGCCAGGGCACCCAAGCAGAGAAAAAATGCCTGATGCCTCTAGGAGTGCCTCACGAGCACCCAGAAGTGTTTCTGCATCATTTATCTATTTAATATATATATATATATATATATATATATATATATATATATATATATATATATATATATATATATATATATATAAAAAAGAAAAAAAGAAAAAAAATTTAGCAATGTTTTGTAACACCAAGTCCTTAAGGGCACAATAAATGCAATGTGACACCTTATTGTTAATATAAAATTGACATCTGGCATATGCTACATTCTAACATAAGCATACATTTGAGTTTGCTAAAATCTGGGATTATGAACTTGCCATACACAAATTTCTCAAATCAATTGCTTATAAAATATAAAATATATTTTTAATTAACCAGATGAATGTCTGCAATCATTCCACCCTGGTATACAAGGTGTACTACCATTTACCCTTTGCAATTTCTCCCGAATTTCCATGTCATCCACCTCCTCAATCTTAAGTGGTGGAGATGGACAATGGGCAAGCATGCAGTAGAGGCGCTCTGAAAAAAAGGACGGCCTGATGCCTCCAAGCGAGCATTTCTCCAATATATTTGTACTCTCCAGAATCCAAAGCTGAAACAGAAATTTGTGTTACAACAGTAAAAAGTTAAACAAATTCAAGGACTTAAATTCACAGGTGCCAAACCTAGGCAAATGTGTATTTAAGCCGTCACTTTAGAAAAAAATAAAATAAAAAAATATAAAACATTTTAAATCACGCTGGCCATTATGACTATATTTGGTTTATATTTCCCGTAATATTGACCATAGGCTATGATAAATAACGGCATGTTCTTAACTCACATTCCCTTGTGTTACAAAATAAAAGCCCTACAGTATGTTCTCAATGAATTGCACTGAATGTTTATTATAAATGCAATTTATACTAATGAAAGTATATAGTATATCTTATTAGTGGCATTTCACAAAAGGTAAGCTATGCTGACAGAGAGGACAAGCAGCAGCGAAGCAGACAGACCTACAAACACCGGACAGGCTTCTAAGTGTTTGCCAACATAAAAAAAGGATCCCTACAGAGAGGATTTTCTTTAGAGTAAAATCAGCTTTTTTAAAACAAGAAAGATCTCATAGATCGAAAAACAAACTGAATATTTTATAAGCAATTGATTTGAGAAATTTGTGTATGTTCATAATCCCAGATTTTAGCAAACTCAAATGTATGCTTATGTTAGAATGTAGCATATGCCAGATGTCAATTTTATATTAACAAGGTGTCACATTGCATTTATTGTGCCCTTAAGGACTTAGTGTAACAAAACATTGCTAAATATAATTTTTATTTTTCTTTTATATATATATATTTTTTTAAAATAGATAAATGATGCAGAAACACTTCTGGGTGCCCGTGAGGCACTCCTAGAGGCCTCAGGCATTTTTTCTCTGCTTGGGTGCCCTGGCTTCCTTAACACTCTAGACCAAAGACAAGCCCTTGTGGAGGAAGCGGCAACGACTTACATTGAGGGCCGAACACACAAGGCTGTGGAACAGTAAGCAACAAATAACCAAAGTTTCCCCTTCCAAACCTAGTATCTTTTTTTTTTTTTTTGTGCAAGCCAATTAGAACATCTCATGTAATATTTGGCAAAACAGACTTGCATTAAAAAATAACAGTGTATATTTAGTGCCGGTCTATGTACCTGGACTTAGACTAACAAATGCCTTTACTGACATGGTTCCTTGCTTTATAGCTGCACTTGTCCTTGTAATAGTACCCTTCTTAATGTCTTCTTAGGTGTCAAAAGTATTCACATTCATTACTCAAGTAGAAGTATAGATACTAGGGTAAGCATATCACTCCGCCCAAGTACTATATTCTTCTGCCTGAGAATATAGTTACCGGTTTGTTTATGGTTAGAAGACGGCTGTGTCTCATGTAACGTTGTTTTTTGTACACGCTGTGACTCTATAAATCACAACATGTAAATAGGAACATGTTGGCGTTATTTTGTCACTTATTGGGAGCAGTAGGATTACTGGAACCATTCACCTGCATGTTCTGTGCTGGCCTGATGCCGCTGGAGCCGTCAGACAGCATTACAGCACGCACAGAGATGAGAAGGGTATGTATCGACTTGTCTAACTCTGGGGGTTACGTTGAAAAAGCTAAATTCCCAATAAGTCGGCGTGTTCCTTTAATCTGATGTTTAATGTGAATAAGACAGCTTTGAACCGTCTACTTACTACCAGAGGTGTCAAGTAACGAAGTACAAGACTCAAAAATGTACAATAATTTGGAGGCCCCCCTGCAATGACTCTGAGGACCCCTGAAGATCTCTGCCTTACATTACTTTTACTTTTATACTTTAAGTAGTTTTGAAACCAGTACTTTTACACTTTTACTTAAGTAAAAAGCTTGAGGTGATACTTCAACTTCTACAAAAGTCTTTTCAAACCCTAGTATCTATACTTCTACTTGAGTAATGAATGTGAATGCTTTTGACACCTCTGGATAATGGTACAGTCTCCATGCTACACTAATGTATTAAGGCTTTCCTCTGTGTACGCATGTCTTCTACAAGTATAATTGTGGCTGTATTATTTGTGTCCCCTTCAAAAATTGCTCTTCAGAAATTTTATGTTTATTGTCCCCCCCTACTGTAAAATCAGATTTACGCCCTTGGCTGTGACCGAAGGATTTATTACAGTTTGTTAGCGATGACGTTTATTTCATTAACTATCAGAATAAGAAAGGGTTTATTGCCAAGTACGTTTTTTGACACATACAAGGGATTTGTTTTGGTGTTGTTGGTGCACATCACACATTCTCTAAATGTAATATTAAACAATA
This sequence comes from Perca schrenkii, assembly GCA_025617405.1. Classification (NCBI taxonomy): domain Eukaryota; kingdom Metazoa; phylum Chordata; class Actinopteri; order Perciformes; family Percidae; genus Perca; species Perca schrenkii. Next base: position 10,596,807 of record CM046787.1, read on the forward strand.
TAAGTATAGGTATAAACAATATAAATATATGTACACAGTATGTATTAAATTAAAAAACCAATATTAGTTTGCAAATAATTGAAACACACTGTAGACATTTTAAATTTAATTATGCAATATACATATGGTCCAAGGCTAGAAAGGTCTTTGTTGAGGACAGCTCCAAAATGATGATCTTCCTGGACAAAACAGTAGACAGTTAAAAAAAACTGTTTTGTTTTTCCAGAAAAAACAAAAAAAAAAACTTAGCTAAACATTGACTGTATTGTGCAGCCCTGGATTAGAAACCATTTACCTTTTTGGGTACCTTAATAATAGTCTTATGTAGCTCAGACTGATTCTTAAACTTTTCCAGACAGCAAGAACAGCAACCATGGTCCAACTATGCCTCAGAAGCATGGCAGAAAGAGCTGCCTAAGGATTGATTAATAAATTATCGATTGCTGTTAAGAATTTCATTAATTAAAACTAGACTTTGTGTACCAGTTCACAGGTTAGTGTTTATACTACTAAAAGTTCTACTTCACCTTTGCATTTCAGTCAAAGTACTTGCTAAACCAAGGAAGAAGCATTCAGGGGGAAAAGATTTAGAAAAAATATTTTGTCATAGCATTACACGTAAAACAATAACAGCGCTCAATGATAAGATTGTGTGTGGTACAAAAAAATAAAAAATAAAAAGCCAGCATGCGCCAGCTGCATTGCCAGGCAACAGTGGAGCACTATTTTCACAACACAATTTTTTTGCACAAGCAGGTGCAAGTATGAGCTACAAAAGAACTAACATTTTCTTGGTTTTGTATCTTATTTATTAATTGTTAATCAATTATTATCAGTTAATATCATTGGCTGCTGAGCCTAAATATCAACTAGCCTACATTTCCACAGGTTTGACGACTGGACAATGACATCCTGTGAGAATTGCAGCAGAAGCTGCACATGACAGTTTACAGTTCGCTAGTGAAAAATGTGAAATATGCTGTAGTGGACATTATCATATTCTGAGATGGCTTTCCAAGTCACAGAGGGTAAACTTCAAACATGTCTCCATCACAGCTGATTTCTGAAATTCAAAATATGACAATATATCATAGTAATTAATATTTAACACAAATATATGTAACATTGGCTTACCTCCTCCACAGGCGGACAAAGAGCAAGTGCCCGCTGTAATGGGATTATATACAGAGGTGCCCTCTTGATGTCGTCGTAGGTACTCCATACTGTATCCTGATGCCGGAATAGGGACCTTACTGAGCCTCTTGGTTCGGTCACTCTTTGCAAGTGTGTAACCACCAGCTTCACGGAGTGGTGGGTAAGTTTGGTATAAATGTTCTGTGAGATAGGCGTGATCACCCATGTTGTTGAGAAAGGTAAATATCTTCTTTCCTATACCACACTGTTCAAAAAAACGAGCCTCCTCAGGATTTGGCACAGCAACGGCATCAGGCTCTGGAAGGCACACAAAGACGTGTCCAGGGTACCTCCCTTTTTTTACGGGATATGCCTCTCCATCCTCTCGAAGGTAAATTGTTTGGTCTGAAAAGACTAGCAAGATTGGCTTGAATCTAATCTCTGCGGGTGTTTAAGGAAAGACAAGCAGAGGAGGATGGCCAGGATGCAGGCACTCGGGCAGAGGACGAGTGGTATGGAAGTGATGGCACAGAGGTTGACTGGGATGTTGAAGGTGGTGCAGTGGACGATGAATGGGAATGGTACGGAAGCAATGGCAGAGACGAGGATGGCCCGGATGCAGAGGGCGGGCCAGAGGACGATGAGTGGTATGGGAGCAGAGGAGGTTGGCAGGGATTTAGGTGGTGGTGCAGAGGAGGATGCATTCGCCAACCGGTCAGCTAGCAGAGAGGTTGTTCTCTGCATATGCTGCAGCAAGTGTTGAATATCATCTGCACTCCTAAGATAGTAAAAAAGGCATCATAAACATGAAATTGTTGGTATATTATTCCAATTCCAGAATGGGTACCCCGGAGGGGGGGAGGAGAAAGAAAGAAAGAAAGAAAGAAAGCAAAGTATATGCAGAACTGCATTTTGAGTCTTCAAAAAATTAAATATATAAATTTCTGCAGCTTTTTAAACTTCAACTCGCAAACAATGCTCCATTTCTTTATGAGCCAAAAGCTGTTGTAGTTTGGTTAGCCTACACTTCAGGTAGATATATCATGTGGGTCTGTGTACTTTTTCGTTCATTCGATTTCATGTCATAAACTGGTATTAAAAAAAAAAAAAGGTTGATTTTCTTTTTAAAATACAAGGAGTTTTTTCCTTTTCATGGTCAAAATGGGATGGGAGAAATTTAAAATATGCTGTGATTTTCGTTTTCCATTTTATATAACAAAGATAAAATCACTCCAATGAAAAAAGGCTTGTTATTTATATTCAGAGACCGGATGTTGTCATTTCCAAGGCGCCAGCCTAGCCTACCAGTGTTGCTTTCAGCCCAGGCTAAAATTACTTTGGAAACCTAGCTATACTCTTGATAATGCTTGGGGGGAATTTTATTTCATAATGTGACATTTCTTTATTACCCTCTCTCCCTGCCTACCCGCCGCAGACAACTTTGCCCGAAGAAAGTCAAACCAGCTGAAGAAATAGACAGTTCACGGCTGTAACGTTACACCACTGTTACCAAACCCAGCAAACTTTCTGTTGCTGCCGTAAGCTTGCTAATCTGGCAGAGAGTCACCGGCAGTTCGGGATCAGATCATGGGGCTCTAACCTCTGGTGCTGGGTCTAAAGCCTGTTAAGATTCGGCTGAAATGTCATGCTTTTTGGTCTAAACATCATACCCAAATTAAAAGTGGTATAGCTCCCATATACTTTGACACTCTGGGATGTGCCTGACATCATTGGAAAGGAAACTCAATTTTTTGTGTCAGGGTGATTCAAGGCTTTACTGACAGAGTTACAGAGGCTAGAATGGAGTTTTTTTATTTTCGTCCAAGTCATACATCCCAGCGAGCAAGAAGTAGTCTAGAAGACGTCTAAAAGACGTCATTCTTAGACGTCCAGAAGACGTCCTCACAGGAGCCAGAATGAAAATTTTTTTGACGTCTTTTCTGGACGCTGTATAGACGTAAATTAAAGACGTACTAAAGACGTCATTCTTAGACATCCAAAAGACGTCTTTCTGGACGTTGTATAGACGTAAATTAAAGACGTTCTTCGTACGTAGTTGTTAGACGTCCAGAAGACGTCCTCACAGGAGCCAGAATGAAAGTTTTTTTGACGTCTTTTCTGGACGTTGTATAGACGTAAATTAAAGACGTTCTACGGACGTAGTTGTTAGACATCCAGAAGACGTTCTCACAGGAGCCAGAATGAAATTTTTTTTGACGTCTTTTCTGGACGTTGTTTAGACGTAAATTAAAGACGTTCTACGGACGTAGTTGTTAGACATCCAGAAGACGTTCTCACAGGAGCCAGAATGAAAGTTTCATTGACG